>VWZX01006243.1:1211375-1472119 GCA_013399015.1 Galbula dea
TCCCTCCCGTCCCTTCCCGCCTAGCTACCTGAAGCGCGGCCGCCATCTGCCGTCCCGACGCCGCGCTGCAGCCACTCGGTCCACGACGCACGGGCGGGCTCAGACGGGTTGTTACATGGGCGAAAGGAGCGGAAGGAAGCCCTTCTGCGAAAGGAAGCTCGATGGAAGAGCTGCCCTTGGCCCTGGCGTCGGTCCTGGTTGAATGCTGGGCCCGTTCGCCTGCCTGAACTGAGGGAACTACGCCCACACGAGCCCGCCAAAATCACTTCGGTGCTGTGGAGGGTGCTGCTGCACTACGGGGTGCACCATGGCTCAGGTGCAGGGGCTGCCTGAGGCTAGCAGGGCACCAGCGCCTCCCCACCCCTCATTCCAGCATTTCACAGAATCATAAAGTCGGAAAAGACCTCTAAGATCAAGTCCAACCATCGACCAAACACTTCCCTTCCCGCTAAACCGTGTCACCCAGTGCCATGCCTACACATTTTTTTGAACTTACAGGGATAGCAACTCCACCATTTCCCTTGGCAACCTGTTCCAATGCTTGACCCCTCTTTCAGTGAAGAAATTGTTCCTAATGTCCAACTTGAACCTCCCCTGGTGCAACTTAAGACCATTTCCTCTTGTCCTATCAATAGTTACCTGGGAGAACACCCCCTGCTTTGCTACAACCTCCTTTCAAGTAGCTGTAGAGAGTGATAAGGTCTCCTCTGAGCTTCCTCTTCTCCAGGCTAAACATCCCCAGTTCTCTCTGGTGCTCCTAAGAAGACTTGTGCTCTAGTTCTTCTTTGGACACAATCCAGCAACTCAATGCCTTTCTTGTAGTGAGGGGCCTAAAACTGAACACAGTATTTGAGAATGGTTTGGGTTGGAAGGGACATTTAAAGGTCATCTAGTCCAATTCCCTTGCAGTGAGAAGGGACATCTTCAACTACATTAGGTTGCTCAGAGCCTCATCCAGCTTAACCTGGAATGTGTCCTGATATGGGGCTTCTAGCACCTCTCTGGAAAACCTGTGCTAGTGTTTCACCACCCTCAGATAAAAAAAAATTTTTCAAATCTCTCCTCTTTTAGTTTAAAACCATTACCCTTTGTCCTGTCACCACAGGCCCTGCTAAAAAGACTGTCCCCATCTTTCTTATTGACCCCCTTTAACTACTGGAAGGCCACAGAAAGGTCTTCCTGGAGCCTTCTCTTCTCCAGGCTGAACTATCCCAGCTCCCTCAGCCTATCCTCACAGCAGAGGTGCTCCAGCCCTCTAATAATTTTTGTGGCCTCCTCTGGAGTCCGGCTCCAACAGATCCATATCTTTCTTGTGCTGAGATTTCCTTTGCAAATCCTATGAAAGGATCAGCTAGTTGAAGAGAAGCAAAACTTAGCTAAGATATTCTGTTAGCCTCTGTCTAATTTCAGGAGTAAATTAAGGCAGAATCTGGTTACAAGTGAGCGCGAATCTCTTGGGTATCTTTGAGTGAGAAAAGCCTGAACCACCACAAACAGTACCAATGATCAGTTGGGAATATCTGGAATCAGCCAGTAGAATAGGCCAGGAACAAGGCAAACCCCACCACATTTTGCTATTCTTTACCTTTTCTTTTGCTTTTAATAGTACCCGTTTCACAGACAAATCCCAGGCTTATGTAAATCAGCCTCACATCCCCTCTCCTAACAGTGTAGCCACAGACTGCTTTCTTCCATTCAAAAGCAGATGTCAAGACACTTCAAGCAGGGACTTATTTCTTCTCCATTGTTTTGGAGGTAATAAATTGACGATGGACAAATAATTATCACCACTGCAGTCAGAGTAGTCACAGGCTGTTATGAGTGAGTGACTGTGGAGTTGGAGCATGGGAAGAGCCAAGACCAGCAGAGAAGTTCCTCTCTATCATGATCCTTCCTTAGCAACAAGATGTAAATGCTATTGCCTCTCACTGCTTTGTTCACACATACAGCAGCCAGGATACAGTTCTGTGGGGTTTAGAAAAAGGAAACAAGGCTAGAGAGGATGCTTACTCAGTTAGAAAATATTCTTCTGTACATGTATTGATTACCTCTAGGTATGAGTAGCAAAGGCATTCTTATCCTCCAAATGTTCCTTCTAGTCAATAACAAAATTAATTCTTATACCAACAAATCCGCAGCTATCCAGGAGGGAAACAAGCTCGGTATATAATAGAGGGGAGAGCTTTGGCAAAAGGGAGAGTGTATAAAGAAGCCTACTTGTAAGAATTATTGATAAAAGAATTATATGTTTATAGAATCCAATTCTGTATATTGAAGCATTTTATATGCTCAGTCCACAGCAATAACTGCAACCATTGCAATAATTGCTGTTTGCTGAAGAAAATTGATTTTAAAATCTCCCTGATTCATTTACAAATTACTAATATTTTCTGCACTACAGTAGCACCCCAGAGTCCATAGCACAGATTAAGGCTTTTCTGGGGTATAAAGTTGTAATATAGGAGTGTTGTCCCTTGAAACCACCACCCAGGAACTAGCTCTAAACCACACAGCTCAACAAGATCCATCAGTATGTGTTTGTGCTTGTGGTGCTGAATGGATGCACCAAAGCTGACACCTGAGATAAAAGCAACTTATTGGAGCCTACATAGGCTCTCAAGCACTGAAAGATGCCTTAAAAAAAACTACAGTCCATACATAAAAGCGTCCAACTCACTCAATACCTAAGTCCAGCTGGAGCTGCAACCCACTGTGGATGTTTGAAACTCCTTCAAGGTGCAGAGTAGCTGGGGGAACAGTGGAGTGCCATGCAAAGGCACCCGTGGTCTCTATCAAACCAAAGAGGGCAACACAGGAGGTTTGCAGAGGCGCAACAGGATGCAAATACTCCTCACTGAGATGGAGAAACAGTCTTGCAAGGCAAATGCTCAGGAGGTGCAGTGAACAGGCTCCTTCCATCCCCAGAGGGAGGATTTGCTGGGTGATGCGTTAGCCTCAGTGTTGGGGCTGTAGGAGGTAAGAAGAACTAAAGAGCAAATGGCCCAAAAGGTACAAGAAAAAGAATGCACTGGGACCACAACCATTGTCACTAGATGTTAATAGCTAAGTTAGGCACAAAAGCAGTAGGAAAAAAGTACTATTTTCCTCATGCTATAGTCTATGGTGAATGGCCAGTATGGGAAAACAAGAAGTTAAGAAGCAGCATTACCCAGGAGACACGTGACAGAAGCAGGAAATGATCACCAAATAACAAGGTTTACCTTCCTGTCAATCTCAGCATTAACTAGTGGGCAAAATGAACAGAACTGCATTTCAAGGTCAAGTGATGCTTTGCCATGGACTGTACCCACATGGGAGAGAAAATGAGCGTTTTAAGCAATGCAAAGTACAAAGTAGAAACAAGTGATTTGGGGGAAATCTGCTTTCAGAGAAAATCCTGTGCTGAGCCAATGCATCTTAAGTCGAAACTTAGAGGGCACATGGGTTCTAGAGCATGACCTGGAGGTGTGCTTTATCTCTCACATACACAACCACAGCAGAAGCTTGGGAATATGCACAAACTAACACACAACACAGGAAAGTAGCCATGATCTGGATGTGCCAGAGTATCTGCATAATTTGTTCATCTAGCTCCAATACATGCAAACACCAAGTCTTGAGCACAGGGCAAAAGCTACACTTGACTCTGACCCAAAGCCCACAGCAACAAAGGGAAATCCTCTGCAGTAAAGCACATGCAGTACTCATGGCTTCAGTGAACATGCTCAGTCTGTAACAAGGAAATAACAAAGAAACAGAACAAAGGGTGTCTTAACAGGATTCTGATGAGTATTTTGACATTATGAGAAACAGCCAATAGCAACCTTCTGTCTGCTGGATGAAGTAAAACAATTTAATGGCCAAATATGCAGTCACAATATTACCAGATTTTATGGTGTATGTCGATTCTTTCAAGTCTTAGCTTCTGGATGTGTTGTGTCATTATGTGAATTGTCCCATTTTATTCTGGTTTTGGTTTTACTTTAGTTTCTAGTATGCAGTAGCTGTAGAGCAAAGCTCAACAGCCATGAATGCTGAAGGTCCAATTTCAAACTCAAATCAAGTAAGTAGTATATACACATACATATATATACACGAGTGTACGTATAGATACTGTATCTCCACTTCATGGCTTCACGAAGAATTTTTTAGAACCCAAGGGCTTATCAATACTGTGCTGGTCAATGGCTAGGCATAGCCTTTGGGGAGACAAACATATTGCTGAACACTAAGGTACTACTACCAGTCACAAAGGTTACAGTGCCAAATCTTGCCTGCTCTGAACTAGCATAGTTCCACTGAGTTACAGAAATCAGTAGCTGGGTCATGAACTAAAACCTGTAATCAGGGAAAATACTAAATTCTGGGAATGTAGACATTTCAGCTTGCTTCACACTCTCCATCTTTTGTTAAACTTCTTTTTTTTTGGCATTTGCACAGAAAATATGCCAATGTGTCTTTTCCAGCACTCTAAAGAAGAAAATTCAAGCTGCTCTGCCTTATATTAAAAGATGTGGCATTTGGTAACATTTGGATGCATTCCAGTTGCTGAACTGCTGAACCATAGTTTGTAACGCAAGCACATCTTGAAGGGAAAGCAGTAAAAGACATTTGAAAATGAAATTTATCAACAGGAATAAAAGAACATATGAGCAGAAAGCAGCACGAGGAACATCCAGAGTCTGAGAATGGAAAGAAGGGTAACAAGCACATTAACAGTGGTATTAGTGACTTCAGCATAGCCACATAATGAAGTTGAGCATTAGCGTCATGATAAATCATAGTGGAAGAAGGAACTTTGTGGTAAGAAAGTGGACATAGCATGTGGCCAAATGTGTGATGGTATGCAAAATGTGAGTGACCTCATCTGAAGATCACTAGATGCCAAAGGCCACTGCCAGCTACTTACTAAAATGACCAAATGGAAGTTGCAAGATGTAAGATTAATACATGTTAAAAGAAATAGATGCTCATGCTATCAAAATGCTCATGGTCTGGTGATAAAAGACTCACCATTGTGTAAACTCCAAGTATTTAGCTGTGAGGACATAACCAGGTGAATAGATGATGGTAGAGCAGTGGATGTGGTTTAACTTGATTTCAGTAGAGCATTTGACACTGTCTTCCCACAGCATCCTTGCAGCTAAACCGAGGAAGTGTGGTCTGGATGATTGGGTAGAGAGCTGGATTGTGAACTGGTTGAAGGACAGAAGTCAGAGTTGTGGTCAATGGGATGGAGTCTAGTTGGAGGTCTGTGTCTAGTGGAGTCCCTCAGGGGTCAGTACCGGGACCAATACTTTTCAATCTATTCATTAACGACCTGCATGAGGGAATAGAGTGTGTTCCCAGCAAGTTTGCTGATGACACCAAACTGGGTGCAGTGGCTGACACACCGGAGGGTTGTGCTGCCATTCAGCGAGACTTAGACAGGCTGGAGAGTTGGGCAGGGAGAAATTTAATGAGATTCAGTAAGGCCAAGTGTCGAGTCTTGCACCTGGGAAAGACCAACCCCATGGATGAGAATAGGTTGGAGACCGAGCTGTTGGAGAGCAGTGAAGGGGAAAGAGACCTGGGGGTCCTCGTGGATGGAAGGATGACCATGAGCCAGCAGCGTGCTCTTGTGGCCAAGAGTGCCAATGGTATTCTGGGGTGTATTAGAAGGGGTGTGGTTAGTAGGTCAAGAGAGGTTCTTCTCCCCTTTTACTCTATCCTGGTGAGGCCACATCTGGAATCTTGTGTCCAGTTCTGGGCCCCTCAGTTGAAGAAGGATAGGAACTGCTGGAAAGAGTCCAGCACAGAGCCACAAAGATGATGAAGGGGGTGGAACATCTTCCTTATAAGGAAAGGCTGAGGAAGCTGGGTCTCCTTAGCTTGGAGGAAGCTATGGGGTGACCTCATCTATGCTTATAAATATGTGAAGGGTGGGTGTCAGGGGGATGAGGTCAGGCTCTTCTCAGTGAAGCCCAGTGACAAGACAAGGGGCAATGGCTGTAAGCTGAAGCATAGGAGGTACCGTGTGAATACATGTAATTTTTTTCCCAGTTCAGGTGGCAGAGCACTGGCCCAGACTGCCCAGAGAGGCTGTGGAGTCTTCTTCTGTGGAGATATTCAAAACCTGTCTGGACATGCTTCTGTGTGACCTGGTCTAGGGAATCCTGCTCTGGCAGGGGTCTTGGACTAGGTGATCTTTCAAGGTCCCTTCCAGCTCCTAACATTCTGTGATTCTGTGAACAACTCCAACTGTGTTACATGGATTGAAGTGCTAATAATTTAAGTGCTAATAATTAAGGTATCAACCTTGAGCTTTGAATTTTCCCAGATACTGTCAGTTTAAATGTGACTTTTTGCATTGCTACAGGATGGGTTTGCTTTTAAAAGGAATGGTAAGGTCCTTGGAATATCACATCAGCCTTCCTAATGAGAGAAACATAGAAAATAGGGCTGGATGGGACCTTGTGAGGTCTAGTCCAGCCCTCTGCCCTTAGGCAGGATCAATTATACTCAAATCATTCCTGACAGATGTTTGGCGAACCTGGTCTGGCAATGAAGATCCCGCAACTTCCCCAGGCAATCTGTTTCAGCACCTCAGTACCGTTACAGCTAGAAAGCCTGCCCTAATTTCCTTAAATCACCTTTCGTGCAATTTAAATCCACTAGTTCTTCTGGTATTCCCAGTGGACACAGAGAACAATTTATTACTTTCCTCTTGCAGCAAGCTTTACTTACCTGAAGACTGGTATCACATTCTTACTCCCTCCTCTGCATCTCCTTTCATTAGATGTTTAAACCCACTTCTGTCCTCCCAGTCCATGTCTTCCAGACTTCTGATCAATACCACTACTTTCTGCTGGACTTTCCAATGGGTCTACATTTTTCTTTTCTGAAGTATAGTGCACAAAACTACACACATTAGTCCAGCTGAAATCTGAAGCAGAGAATAAATAGGGTATGGTTACTTCACATTTCTTCTCCATGACACATTATTTATAGAGCTGAAATTGCCTTATCTTTCCTCACACCATGCCCTGTGCTTAGTTTTGCATTCACAGCAGCCACAGATCCCTGCCTGCAGGATGACCACTGAGTCTGGTGCCCCTTTATTTATGTATGTTGTTTGCTATAGGAAGTCAGTGGCAAGATCCTGGAGTGTCCAATGCTTAACTTCTTTGAATTCGCCACAGACTACCTCAATTCAGGTCTAGTAAGGAGGCTCATGTACCTATCAGTGTCATTTCACTGAGAGCAATGGAATAACATCAGGAAATACATTAGCTCAAGCTGCTCATCCAGCACAGGTGAATTCAGCAGTGGTTCTTCCCATTGGTACCACATTTAGTATATTCCATCTGCAATAATCTGAAACACAATGAATTTGGTTTAGAGAAGTTGGAGCAGTTTAAAATACAGAAAATTAAATACTATAGCTCACAGGTACCCCTATATGATGAACAGTCTCCAACCCATCTGTATCCTGATGGGCATAATGCCCAGGGAGTGGAAGGCTTTTTCAGTCACCAATAACACCCAAATTAGGATGAAATGGGAACCATATCTTATTAACTCCATATTAAGTAGTTGTCCAGAAGGGAAATTCAATCTCTATTCATATCTGTAATGTATGGAATTACACGTGTCTTATTCCATAATCTCAAAATGTGCAATGACGAATGAGGTTGTGTCTTTCTGCCCTACAGGCAGATCCTTCTCTGTAGCAGCTGAAGCAATTTGCAAGTAGAGCCTCAAGTTGAGACAGAACAAGGTTCCTCACAGTAATGGGACCTAAGCAACAACTCAAAAATACACTGTGGTAAGAAAAGGGTTAACTCTTCAATGGCCAAAGTGGTTTTCTATCTGAAATGGAATTACATTACCAACCCACTGCTTATGAGCATATCAAGCATTTAAATGAAACTTTAAAATTGCTCTGAATTTGACCCTCCAGTTTTGATTTTTACAAAGAACTTGAAACAATTTGGCATGATTAAGAAAGAGTGGAGTACTAAGTAGCTCAAATGAAGAAGTCTTCTATCTCCCACCAAATTCAAATGCATAATTCCCACAGGTGCCTTTGAAAAATCCCTATTTTGAATGTTGTTGTCCACTGGATAAACAGCTCAAACATCACCAGCTTTCTACACAAACATGGTCTGCCTGCAATAATTTATGAAAATTGTAACACTGATTTAAGCTTTTCTCAGTGCTCCATAAATTTTATGCAGACCTTGAATTATAAAACTGCTGCTGCTGTGGCACTGATCAGAACAATGCTTAATCTCTTCTCTTGAGATAGCTGGCATGGCAGAGGAGAAAAAAGAGACTCCAGCATCCGAATTGTTTGTTTCAATTTAGCAGGGCAGAATAAAACAGCCTAGATGCCAGGGCTCTAGTCCCAATGAGACCACGTGCATCAAATTTTTATTGCCAAAATAGTTGTTCTAACCTTCCCCTGCCTTTCCATGGTTTTAAAGCAGAAAATAACTTTCATCGATTTCACAAGGACACTTTTTTTGCAAACATCATCAGATTTGTGATACCTGAGATGTTCCCTTTCTAATTTATAACTAGTGTGTTCCTTTTCTCAGATACACGACAACAAAATTCTGCATCTGTCCAATTACACATTGGTGTAAAACAAGCTCTGCAGATCTCCCTACATCCTTACTGGATAGTCTCTCTCTCAGTCCAGAGCTGTACCAGAACAAATGTAGGGCTTCTTGGTTTTACTAAAACTACAGTTTTAGGAGTGTTTCATTATTATTTTTTCAACCTCTGCCTTCTTTGGGAAAGATTAAAACCATCACTACTGGCACAGAATCTAACATAAGGTGCAAAGAAACTATATTTGAATGGGCTCCTTTACTCTTAAATTTGGCCTGGTCATATATTAAAACTGCAGACTGCTTTGGCATTACTGAGATTTCAGCTTGTGCTAGCTAACTCAGGTTAAGAGTACACTTGTTTTTCTGGTGAAGTCTCACCTGGAGTGGCCCAAATTTCAAAAGCAAAATGCTCAGGACATTATTAGAATCACACTTTTCCGAATTGCATCCCGGAAATCCAAAGTTGGCAGCTGCTACAGTTGTCTTCTTAGCACTGGTATTTTCCACTCTCCTGGTAACATTTCCTATTCTGTCATACGGAGAGTCATCATCTTTAAGGGATGTGTTTTCAACCGTTCTACATTCATGCTTTTCTCCCACGTAACCCTGAGTTTCATTTTTCCTCATACACTGTTTTTGCTCAGAGGTATACAAACCATCTGTGCCTCTAATACAATGTTCTTAAATAGCCTCCAGGCAGATCTTGATGGTTTTTAAGTACTTTGCTTTGCCCTTCAGCCTGCTGTTAACCATTTTCCAGATAGTTTTGTAATCTGCCCTTTTAAAGTTCGTTGTTACTGTGTTGTCCCTAAGGGAACAATTCTTTCATGATATCAAAACTAAAAGTGTGCAGTGATCACCGTTACCCCATGGAGGATTGACAACACCTTCCTTTTACATCTTCTGCCTACTACAAGGTAGCTCCCTCTCACCCATGGCCTTAACTAATCAGGCATTGCATTGAGGACTGCCAGGGGAGCCAAGGAAAAGGAATCCTTTGCCATATGGATTGGAATGTCACCAAAGCCACTTCACATCTCCCGACAGAAGAAAAACTGGTTTTGCCAGCTGTTGGCTTTACCTCTAACAAAAACTGGGAAGCAATAGTAGGGCAAACATTGTATAATTCAACCTTGTGTCATTTTCCTGACTGGTCCTATACATTTTCCCCAGGAGGAAGTTACTTCTCAGGGGCTGCCTCTGAGGCTCTCAAAATCTTGAGGAATTCTACAGGACTTTGCAGTCACTCATGTAAAACCTTGTGGTGTTTCTCTCCTGGTTTTAATGGCCACCCTTGTGACTGCTGCCTCTGGAATTCTCTCAGGGGGAGGTCTATGACATGAAAAATCTCTTTGAGATTAACACCACGCTCTAGGAACAGGAATAAAAGGATGATACTGAGAGGCAGCTAGTAACTTCAGCCCTTCTGTTTGCTAAATGCATAAAGGATTGATTTATGGCATCTTGCCACAGAAAAGGGTTATAGGTTATTAACCAACTTCAGTGGACAAACACTTGCTGAGACTGCGTATCATAGCTTTTGTGCTGTACCAAAGGTAATGACTCAACTTCAGGCATGCCTGATGTCCTTGAGAATGCAATTTGCTTTATGAAGCCAAGTGAAGTATTGCTTCGTTAATACACTACAGCACAAGGGAAACAATCAGCTGAAATGATGACACTGCTACTTCCTGCTTCATTATAAATCTGCAGGCTCCTAACTGGATTATATACTGAAGCACTGTAAAAGAAGACATTAAGTCCTGTGATGAAACTTTAAAAATGTGCAATTAAAGCAGCTAAATACAGGCTTCTCATGCTCAGCGTCTGCAAACCACAGCCTTTGATCCTCCAAACAATATTTCCTGGAAAAGTGCCATACACAAAAACTATCAGAACAGAATTCTGACTCATCCCTTCTTGTTTGGGCCAATGAAATGAACATTTGCAGTACAATAAATTTGGTTTTATTTAAGAAAAAAATTTACCTTATCGGAGAGGTTAGGAATACAACCAAGGGTAGGAGCTCCTGGGCCACCTGCCTGCACATGCATTTTGTTGCTCATTCTGTCCCATTTCTTTGCAATTTCTATCTCATAACGCAGAATTCTTCATGATTCATTTTGATTCCTATCATTTAGAGAAAGATCCTGTTTCTTCAAAAGAAAGAAAGGTGACAGAGCATTTCACTGTTCCCAATGACATCCAAGCACCTTTGCAACACAAAAAGCCTCTGCTATAAATATCCATTGCTGCAATGCTACAGTGCACCAGGTTTGGAACAACTGACCTGCTCAGCTAAGAAGAGTGAGAACTAACACACCATCAATAAATGTTTCGGAGTCTTAACAAATGGGGAAATTTCAAATATTTTTTTATTAATAAAAACTGTACAAGATTCCCATACTAGGTAACATATCACATCTAATAAAGATTCCAAAATTAGGTAACAAGCCTCAGCTACTTTTACTTTGTTCCTCCACAGAGCTTCTCTCATGCTTAGCAGAGCAAACTCCACAAGAAAAAAAAACACACACACATTTCACACCAAAGGAGGGGAAAAGGACTGGGGAAGTGTGCAGGGAAGAGAGAAAGAAAAAGCCAGAACTGCCCATTCCAGTACCTGCCCCATGTTCCATGTCCTTACTTTGTCTCCCCCTTCATTAGAAAGTTCTTGTGATTATTATGCTTTCCATGGCCCATCGCTTAAGGCAGGTGATTGCTTAAGACAGTTTCACATTTCTTTCCTAAATGAACAAGTAATTGTTCTCTTTAGTCACAGGTTTCATGGGGAGTTGATGGCGTGTGTAATTTTCCTGGTGTGTCACATTAAGAACACTGAATTTTCACATGACTACTTGACTAAAATGTTTTTGTGTATCACTCACACCTCTTAATAAACATATCCAATTAGTTATTGTTAAGTGAACTGGGAGCAAAATACAATGAATAAAAAGGTCTTTTTCTGGTCAGAGCACTACAAATCACACTGAGAATAAAGGAAAGAAACTGGGTTTCCATATCCACCTTTCTTTTTCCTTCTGTGCTGCCTGACAAACTACATACCTTTCATTATATTATTTCCAAGTAAACCCAATTAATTTATATGCATTCCAGACACCTGTCATGAAGTTGCATGGCAAGGAGCACTATTAAGCAAAAGTACTGCACCCAAGATTTTGAGGGAACCCTCTTTTTACTGGACTTCAGTCTCCCAAGTGTTTCACTAGAAATAGTATTTTTTCTTTAAATGCAATTACTAACCAGATTCAAAGACGACCTCAATCTTACTTTGAACATGCCAAATTACCTGCATATTTGGGAGGCATTCTCTAATTTTAAGGTAATCCAGATTCCCTCTGATCCTTGGCAAACATTTATCTCTTGATAGCTGTATCTCCTAAACTGCCTTACAGCTAAAGTGAAGAGCTTCCAGGCTATGCAAGAAAAATGTAACCAAACATATTTTTGTGCTGACAAACAGAACCAGAAAAGTTTAAGTAAACAGTCAGTGGTTAATTCGTTGTTACGGATAAGCCTCAGCAAGTCAGAGTATTTACTCAGTTGTTGAAATATCCTAAACATTCCCTCATTATTCTGTAATGTGACAAGATTTCTCATGGGTCTATATAAATATATTTTTAATGGATTCAAACAAGTATTGAGTATACAAAATAAATGGAAAGGTTAATCCTTGGGAACCTTTGATTCTGTATTTCTTCCTCCTACTTTTAAAATTCTTTTCTATAGAAGAATACAGAGAAATTATGTATTTACAAACGTAACATGTCCTAATGGGAATAATCAGGTAAAATTACCTCTTTGGTAGTTCTAATATCAGACCAATGCTACAACAAGACTTTATACCCATTTATAGGTCTGGTTTTAACTTTCTGAAAGGAAAACAGATCTATCCGTTTTCAAAATCATGGTAACATGCACTCACACCATTAGTGTGAAACAGTACACAGACTTACATCTGATCTTGTGCTGCAGGAAACTGGTATGTAAGGAGACAAGTTAGCAGTCATAAGAAGCTTCATTATCAGGTGACAAAAAAAATCCCATTTTATGTACTGAAACCTCCATTAAAATATCTTCAGACCACTTAATGAAAACAGAATTTATTATTTAATACCAGATTAACAAACTAAAACCAGCTGTTTCATACAGCAACTTCAAATTTGCTCCTCAGTAAACCTTTACAGCCCAAATAATTTTGAATGTCCTACCACACAGCAGTAGAACTGGTTTCACTGCCTCATACCCTTAATTCTGCAGCAGTCTCAGGTCTTGCTTACATATGGTTACAGAACACACCATCCTTCCAAATCATTTCAAAGTCAATAGTCCCATTCCCAGCACCTTGTTCTTCCCAATCCCATCAGCTCTGTGTTATTTTGAATTTCAGCATATCCTGTTACAAAGCTGGTACAGAAACAGTTACTTTCATGTACATGGCCAACTGAACAATTTAAAACTTTACCACAGCTATAACATTTCATGACTTAAATTTCCTACTTGAAGAAAACAAAAGTATTTTCCACAGCTTAAAGATGAAATAATTTAAAAAAAAGAAGCTGTTTGAGATCCCAAATAATTCTGAACACACAGGTAGCCAACTGGAACAAATATATCCTCAAAACCACCACCAAAGCACTGAGTTCACCTCTGTAATAATCAAAGTGCAGAGTCTTCAAGGGTTTAGGCAACTAGTGCAACTTTTACACTAGTTGATACTATCAACTACTTATAAAGAGAGGCTCAGGGAGCTGGGGCTGTTTAGCTTGGAGAAGAGGCAGAGGGGAGACCTTATCGCTCTCTTCAGTTACCTTAAAGGAGGTTGTAGAGAGGCAAGTGTCGGCCTCTTCTCATTCGTGACTAGCAATAGGACTAGAGGGAATGAGTTCAAGTTGTGCCAAGGACAGATTAGATGTTAGGAAAAATTTCTTTACCAAAAGAGTGGTGAGGTATCGGAACAGGCTGCCCAGGGAAGTGGTGGAGTCACCATCCCTGGAGGTTTTCAAAAAATGGGTATATGGGGCACTCAGAGGGATGGATGGTTTAGGGATAGCAGTAGTGTAGGGCTGTCAGTTGGACTTGATAATCTTGAAAGTCTTTTCCAACCATGAGATGTTTCTATGTTTCTACAATAAAAATTTTGTCTCTTGCTAGTGTGAGGAATGTGGTTTGTGTTTGCTTCAGCCATCTTGTGGGGTTTTGTTCCCTCCATTTTGTATAGGCTCATGGTTATAACACTATTGCCACGTGGCCAGAGTTCTGGTAGCTGAAGCCTGAAAGAACTGAATTTGATGGGTGGACCTTGGGCTCTGGACATACAAGGGAATAATCAGGTATGGGGAAAGTAGTTGGATGGGAAGAATGTAAGCCCCTGAGTACCAGCCAATGGGAAAACAGGGTGAGGGTCCTGCTGGTGAGGAAAAGGGTATATAAGACCTAAAATCCAAGCACGTGTGTGCCTCCAGTTTGTGAGACACACCCAACTCAGCTGACTTGTTTATCTTTAATAAAGTTCTTGAGGGTTCTTTGCTTCGAAGACTTTGTCCTCCATCAAATTTAATTAAGAGTGGGTATTTGTCACACTACCACAATCAATTCAAATGAATTTGATGCTTCTTAGACTGCATTCACTAAAATCAGGATTAAGACTACAGATTTTAGCAACTGCAGGCTCACTTACTGCAAGGGTTCTGCAAAGAGCTAATCTGCCAATCCACCCATGCAAAAGTTATGCAAACTTTTGTTAAGGTATGAGACAGAAAATATCAGTCGCTACTGCAGCAATGAAGTCTCTCTCCTCTCAATGTCAACAGTTAACAGGTGAAAACTGCATAACTGTCAACTAAGGCCAGTAAATAAAAAGGAAACAGATTCTTAGTAATAGAGGACATTTTAAAATGTACTGATTGAAAATTTACATAAGCTGGATATGCACAAGTGTATTTTGCTACTCATTTGTGACCTCAAATAGCTTTTTACATACATGGTTAATTTCTTTTTTAAAATAAAGACAGGACATACTGTTCATACAGTTCCATTTGAACTGCAAAGACTTACCTCTTGCTAGTTTTATACTGTGTTTCTCTAGCTGGACTGTAACAAAGTAAGAGAAACTCGGATACCATGCCTTAGTTTCTAGTAAAACCTTCAATCCTACCCTGATCCCTAGAAGGGTAAGAAAGGTAAAAAAAAGAACTCCTAATCATCATTTTCCTCATCATCAAATGAGAGAAGACTACTGTTTTTTATTTGCTTAGCTGTACTCTGAGAAGTAGCTGCTTCTCTCTTAGTTTTCTTTGCCTCTTTCATCTTCTTACTTGAACTTACATTGAAGTCCAATGACTTCTCTGATGAGCGTTTGGCTGGTTTCCTGAACATAATTTTTCCATCAGCAGGTTCTGGTTCACCATCTGTAATAAAGAAAGTAAAATCAGAACTCATCTGCACATGTTCACACACACATACAGACCTTCACTGTTATCTTTTTTTTTTCTAGAACCAAGATCAGCAATACCTCTGATAGGATACCACAATCATGAACATGTAGGTTTTTTTCTCTTCATTACAGTGGAAGAAACTAGCTGTGTAAAAACCTGTCTCTAACTATAAATCAGAATTTAAATGTGGAGGTCAGACTGACAGTGCAAAGATAGCTAGATTCAAAAAAGCCTTCAGCAAGCTGTAGCGCAGTCACCCACACTGAACGTTTCACACCAACTCCTCTCCATAGCTGAGGAACATAGTGGCACTTACCCTGTTTACTCCCATAAACCCAAAAAAGGAAAAGGAGGAGCAAAGGCAGATGAATGAGTAGTAACACAACAGTGTAGAACAGAGGGCAGTAGTCCCCAGAGCATAGTGATTCAACACTCCTTCTACCTACTACCATGGACTTTTTTTTCCTCCAAATGCAAGTTACAACTGAAGGGCTGAAGGGGTAATAAGCAGAGGTGCTGAAGTCCTACAAGGGGTCGATACTATCATCCTCACCACATATGATTACATCTTAGGAACGTCTTTTTCCACCAAAGTTCAGTTACTCTCTTTAAATACACTTCCATGTTGTACTGTGTATTCAGCTTGCTAGCCCTTTTGGACTTTTTTTTCACAGCACGGTCTCCACCTCTATAGATCCTCACCAACAATGACTTTTCTTTGCCCAACCTTACAAAATCATTTTTCCTCCTACTGTGATCACTCAAAATTCAAGTTGCTACATGAAAAGGAAACCAATGCTTAGAAAGAATCACGCCATTTCTTTCCAATAGGTTGAAATTTCTCCCAATGCTAAGAGGGCAATCACACTTTCAAAAAGAAATCCTGTGATAACTCTACAAATGCATTGCACTTAAATAACAAGAGACTAGGAAGTATGTCAGAAGCTGAACACATTTTCTCACAGAAATTAAAATTATGTAAACACAGCCCTCAGTCCACTACCTAGCTACACCTAGCATATACTTATCTACCTGCAGAAACAAATCAGATGTGGTTTCATTTATTTTCAACCTAAACTACATTATAAAAATTAAGAATTTTTCACCAATCTGCTTTTCAAAACTGAGGTTTACAATATATTTTCTCCCACTACTGTTATTTAACTTTTCCATTTTTACCACTTCTACCATTTAAATTTTAACATGTATTTCTATTCTGAATTTTCAAACCGAAATGGCAGAAAAACAGAAGCTAAGGATGTCATATTGATAGCCATGAGCTTGACTCGTCTGCTGCTGAAGGCTACTGCCACAGTATCAGTGGTGACATAGTTACTATCAAGGAGGGGTTGGGTTCGGTATTGGGTTCTGTACATATTTGTATATATTCCATCTATCATTATTATTAAAGTAGTTTTAGCTTTACTTTCCAATCCACAAATCTCTCTGTCTCTCTTTTATCCCTTTTCCCTTCCCATGGAGAGGGGAGAGGGGGTAATGGAGCGTCTGTCATTGGGTTGGTGGTTGGCTCGGGCTCAACCCTTGACAACGAATCACGTTTCCACATGACACTTGTGAGGTTCTAGTTCTATATTCTTAATTGTAAAGACATTTCCACTAGAGACAGTAATAACCACCTTTAATCCGTCTTCTGACAACAAAAAATTAAAATAAAGCTACTTTTCATCATCTCCTGTGTGATGATGGATGTTTCTGCACTCTCAAAGAACTTATGTCAACCATATCTGAATGATGAATACTGACAGAAATTCCTAATGGTACTATATGCATCAGCTATAGCTTCATGTCTTTGTTGTCTAACTGCAGCAACCTCTCCCATACCACTTCCATCTTTCCATTCTTGAAAAGCCTGTTAAATAACTTAGACAAAGCTCTCTAATTCTTTGTAGCAAAGAAACATTTTTTCTATACTTTGCTGTTTGTTGGCACTATTGTATCATCTGTTATTTTTCAAACAATATAGTTTTGAATATATTTGCAAGTCTCAACACATACTGGGGATGATTTTAAGCAAGTACTAACATGGACCAGTCAGTTAAGTGAACACGTTCCCAAGCTTACACACCTGCCATTCTTTCCACGGAAGCACTAACCTGAGTTTCCTCCTTCTGTCCAGGCACTTTCATGAACTCATACTATTACCTTTAATACATCCACTCCCGCATCAAATTTGGCTGAAGTAATTAATAAGTTAAAAAATTATCATAGGTGATGTCAAAAGACAGTGTACCGTGACAATGATACACATAAAAAAATAAAGTGACACTTGGTGGTAGGATGATGCACAACCACGAAACACTGAACTGCACCACTATAAAAAGCCAGACAGATTGCATATGTATTCAGCAACTTCAGATTAGGTATCACAAGTGCAAATTATTTAGCTGAAAAATTCAAAATAACTAATCAAAGGTTAAAATTAAAGAGTAGAAAACTGAGCAAGTATCAAGCTCCCTTTCATGGGTTTTCTCTCTTTGACTATATAAAGCAAAAAGATCAGTAATCTGAAATTCACCTGATTTGTTTGACTTTAAGGCCTCTTTGATTTGCTGTTTAATTTTCATTGCTTCTTCAGCAGTCAAGTCTCCTTTTTTCAGTGTTACCACTTGAGGCTGCTCATCTTCGTTGTCACTGATGTTCTCACCATCATCATCTGGAAGTGGAAGCTGCTCTCTCTAGGCAGGAGAGAAATAAAAGCAGTTGTGATCACCACACGAACCCACAACTGCTAAGGGTGGGCTAGTCCTCTTGGATTTCACTTTTGCAGTAAAGTTAATGAGAAGACTTGGCAGAGTTGTTAGTGCCAGGCTCTCCCAACACACAGTCCAAATGACACTCTAATTCTATCACCGAGCCATAGTATCTCCTAGAAAATAATCAGCATGCACTCTTTCAATTAGAGACCAAACCAGCAGGAATTTGCAAGGCAAGACATTCATTCTTTTTGTTCATTATCTTTACTGTGCAAGCACATTCTGATATGCAACACTAAGAAAATCTTAAACACATGGAGCCAAAATTGAATCTTCTATGCTGTACTCAAAACAGCATAAAGGGAAAGGGAGTTCATGGTGGCTTTATTAAAGCTGCCTAACCATATCACTGAGCACTACTGACACAAGGAAGACCATGTCCCTGTGTCCACTCTCTCAAACTTGTGGTCTGAGACAAAAGAGATAAAATTTTATAAAAATAAACTTTCTAGCACAGAAACCTCAATGCAACAACATAAAGCTTAGCAATATTGGAGGCACTGAAAACTTCATCTTATAAGGGAAAGTATACCTAGTGTTACCATAATTGATTGAGTTTACCAAGACGTAAATGCAGTCTCCTCAGAAAGTGAAACAGTTCTTACTAAATTTACTAAAAGCATACTTTTATCTCAAATTCCAACTTGTCACAAATTTCTTTTTTTTTTTTTGAACAATTCATTGTGCTTATTACTTCACTGACCAGTCTGGAAAGGTTAGATGGTTAATGGCCTCCTCAGCTTAAGATCCACAATATACTAGAACTGAACTTTAAAAGGCAATACAGGTAAACAGAGCAAGTGGTGAAAGTCAATACACTGATAGTTTATAAAAAGAGACGTTTTCACAAGTAACTTGCATATCCCCAGTGGCACAAGTATGATTTAAATCAAGGCCATGACAACGATCCTCTGGTAGGGAGCTTTTTTTTTCTAGGTTAGTTTTCACCTGCACACAGGTCACGTTGGGATCATCCAAGCACCTGCACACATACATCTAGGTGACAAGATGACTGTACAAACAGCACCACCAGCTAACATTAAACCAGAGCTTAAACTTCCTTAGTCATCAAAAAGAAACAACAGCTTTGCATGTACCATATTACAATGACGATAGGCTTCATTCTCAACACATTCTGTAAAATCTAAGCTAGCAGGGAACTCATGCAAAAGCATGTTGGATACAGAAAATAAAACCCAAACCCCTATGCCTTCAGAAAAATTTGCCTTTTAACAAGATTGCTCAAACCATACTGCCCCTGCCCATCACAACATTTGTGTTTTATGACCTATGTTAGAATGATACTAACACCTTTAAAATGTATATGCATTTTTACTATACTTTTTAAACTTTTGGGGGTTTGCATCTTTTTCCTGCCTGGGCCTTGAAAGGCCAGTTAAACTTGAGACGTCACTGCTGTTGACCCCACAGCCCTCCTGGGGGATGACAGGTTGGCACCAGCTGCTCTGCAAAGGGCACCACGACCACCATGGCTGCAATTACTAAAAGCAGCACTGGGGAAAAGGCACTGTAATTTGTTGTTCTTGTTTTAAGCATCCAACACAACAGCAAAAACAAGTTACAAAGACAGTGTGAGTTTATTTGAAGCGGGTAACCGATCCCCTACAAGGACAAAGCCTTGAAATGTTGCTTTCGCATCGACTGTGACGAGGTTTCTCCCTCGCCTTCGTTTTAGGCCCGGGGGAGAGGGAGGCGGGGCATCACGGCACTGGAGGCCCATGAAGCAGGCGCTCCCCTTCCCACCCTCGGGAAGCAGGACTCGGACCCAAGCTTAATGGCGCCTGGCGACAGGCCAGGATTGGGGAGTGCCGCGCTGCCCGACCGCAGAGGCCAGCCCATTACCTTGGTTTCCACCGTGGGCCCTTCCCGATACCCGACCTGCCGCTTGAAGCGGCTGAGGAAGGCGGGCTCGGCCGGCCGCACGTAGGAGACCTGATTCCTTTTGCTCATAACCGCTGCTCGTCGCGCTCCCTCCTTCACGCCCCGCCCCACACACTTCCAGGCCGGGAGGACGGTGGCCCTAGCAGGACTAAATAAGGCACCAACGTCCCTTCCGTAAACGCTCTACGTCACGTGAAGAGGGCGAAAGCACTTTCAGCCAATGGCAGAAGAGAAGCCGGAACGGGAAAGGAGAATGTAGAGTGAAATGGCCGCGCCCATGCTGGCCTTGAGGAGGGGGTGGGATTATACGTTCTGTGGTGTTTAGCGCCAAATTCAAACGTTCCGCCATTTTGGAGAGGTGGCCGGTGGGCGGAGAGGCGTTGGGGTTGGCAGGGCCGCTGAGGATCATGGCTCCTGGCGTGAGGGGTGAGAGGGAACGGGACGAGACAGGATGGGATGGCTGTCTTGGAGGGGCTGAGGGACTTTCCTTTCTGTGTGGGGAGCAGCTGGGGACTGGGGCGGCTCCGGGAGTGAAGGTTGTGCTGCGGGCAGTGTCCATGGCCAGGCGAGGGACAGCTCCGCTGAGCGGGGCTAACCGTCTCGGATAGGGTATCGCCGAGGTGTGAGAGCTGTAGTTCGTCTTCTGTAATTTTATCGAGTTTTAATTAGCCGTGATGTTTGTAACTGTGGAGTCTTACAAACGTCTAAGTGAACGTTCGCGATGTGGTGCCGAGAGACGTCGTTTAGTGGGGGACTTGGCAGTGCCGCGTTAACAGTTGGACATCATGATTTTAAAGGTTTCCTCCAAACTAAACTAGTATATCACAGAGCCCTTAAAACTCTCAGTTAACTGCGAATTGGTCACTTCCCAAGGTACAGGTCGTGCAAGTATCTCTCAGCCTGATTTTGGTTTGAAAACACACTGCTTTTTTTGTCCCAGCTTGTTTTGATACTTGTATGTCTGAAGATAACTGAATTAGAAGCTAGCACATTTGTCAAATGTTACTGTGACTCAAAGCATGCAGATTAGCATAGCAGCAGCAGGGCATTTATGTGTTTTGAATGTTAGTTGCAAAGGTTAGTACCTTTACGCTTTTAGAGACTTTATAAGATCTTTATTGGAATATTTTGGTAAATCATCTTTCATTGACATTCTACTTATTTTTTGTATTTGATTCTCCAAAACACTTGCAAAACCTTATATACAGTAATTTAAGACAATACTCATTGTGCATACATTTACAAGTGTGTGCATGATCGCATTGCAGGACTGGAGCTTTCTCTACCTTTGCAAGAAACTGCAAACTTTCTGCCAAAGGAAGATAGTTACTGAGCATTTTTGTGCAGTTCTGATTCATGCATGAAACAGATATTCATAAGGCTCTCCATTTATCTCCTTCTCTACTACTTACAGCGTTTTCTATTTAAATGAGAGGTTTTGAATGATACTTTTATCTTGCTGAATTTTTTGTGTGTTTCACTTTTCTAGGAGATTTACGTGACTCCACATTACCTTTGTTGAACTCGCCTAGGTAAGGTATCAGCTAGTTCCTGTATATGGATAATCATATTGCACAAAAAGTGCAAACGAAGCCTAGTATAACTTTGTGAAATAGTTTAAAGGGTTTTTTTCAATACTTTCCTGCACAAGATTGTTACCTTTCTCTCCAAGAGTTCTGTGGGGTTTTTTAAATGTTCTCTTAATAGAAGTGCTGTTCTGAGGTGTCAGATTCCTCTTGGAATGCTGTCATGTAGAAAATTCACATTTGTTTACTAACTCTGCAGCTGGAGTTTAGAATTTCTCAGAAGAGATATTATTCCATGAGGAACTTCAATTCAATGAGGAAGTCCTAAGCTAAAATAAAAAGCACTTCTCCAAATATACACAGTTTCTGCCACAACTCAGAATAATATTATCTAATGAAAATTTATTTGGCAGGTTAGTGTAGCACTTTAAATCCAGTCTAACATCTTCCCTTTCTCAGCTGATTCCTTTTTAGCCCTTTCCTCTGCCACTTCCCAACCCCACATAAGTCTTTCCTGCACTTTTAAAACTACTATGTTCTTTTCTCTTGTTTGCCAAAAGTAAAAATCAGTAACAGTTGTAACGCTCTTACGCTGTAACTGTCTTTGGGGAAAGAATGAATTGGAGGAAATCCAAATTTGCTACTGCTTCATGTAAGAATTTACTTTTTTAATATTATATAGAAAAATGTTAGTAACTTTCTTCCTGGAATGTAGCATCTGCTGCTCCATTTATAAAGTCTTTTGTAACTTCCAGTAGCAAGAAGTATGCCTGAATCACATAAATCTTAGAAACTACTAAAATCTTTGTTTTAACACCGGCTTTATACATCTCAAGTTCACTGTAAAATGTGACCTTTTAAAGTTGCATGCGACAGCGATACAGTTCCAGTAACTTCATATTCGTTGTTGTTAAATCTGCCTGCTGTTACCATTAGTAAATCTGTGGCTTGTGGTGAATTAGTGTGTACAGCTAAAAGTAGTGTATTTTCAGGAGAGCCTTTGTTTGATTTCACATACTTAATCTGATTTTTTTGTGATTTAATTTTATTGAACAGCTGAGAGACCTATTCTTAAGTAATCTAATGCATAAATATTTATTTAGTGTTGAAGGCGATGCTATCAAAGTTTACGTACGGGTACGTCCCCCTTCAGAGGGAGCCGTGTTATCCAATGGAGATCAAGGCTTATGTTTATCTGTTCTTTCATCCAATACCATCCGTCTGCATTCCAAGCCTGAGCCAAAGATCTTCACTTTTGATTATGTTGCAAGTATGGAAACAACACAGGTAATAACTTCTAGAATCTTGTTGTTTTTCCCCAGATTTTGGGAACTATGACTGTAAACTTTTAGTAAAGACGTAATGCCTGAAGTCTTTTTTTTTTTTTTTTTTTCAGTAGTTAGATTGTAGTACATAGTTATAGTACTGAAATGTTGCACTAAACTCTTCTGTCTTATAGTGTTAGTGTATTTTTTTGACTGTTAATTTCCTAATTAAATTTTGCATTAGACTTGAAGTTTCTATTTGTAAAAGTTATAGTTACACCATGGACGGGAAATAAAACTGTTGAGACAAACATAAAAATAGGTAGCTAATACTGAAGATGTGATTTCTGTGTTAGGAACTAATGAGTTTATATTCTATTTGTTGTGTTTCCTTTCTATACACTTTAACTTTGTTCATCTGGGGCAGGTAATACTGGAAGGAAAGTCATTCAATTTAATTTCTATTTTATAATGTAATACATATTTGTAAGCTGTTACGACGTTGCTGGAGTTTATTATTTTTCTTTCAGTTTATCCAGGAACAAATGGGTTGATTTTATGTCAGAAAGACTTAGGATGTATTGTTTTGCTGTGAGAACTCCAGAGATCATGATACATGTCTAACCTGAAGGGATGAGTCTATACATTACAAAGTTGTGGTATAAAAAGCACTAATAGACGAGTTATTTAAATCAGTAGTGCCAAGTGCCTTCTCTTTGTCCCCAGGAATCTGTGTTCTCAAGTGTGGCCAAAAATATTGTTGAATCTTGTATGAATGGCTACAATGGAACCATCTTTGCATAGTAAGTCATTTAACGGTATTTCATAGCAATTGCAATGTTTGAGGAAATTGTTAATGCATAGTTGTGGTTTTAAGGGCCAAAGGCTACTTAATGTTGTAGTCAGCTTTGAAAGTGCTGTCTTAGTGCAGCACAATTACTGTTGTTTGTCCAAAACCTTGAAGTTTTATTGTACTGTTAGAAGAAAACCTGTTGTTTTCAGTGTATGTTTATTAAAATAGAATGAAAATCACTTTAACTTGATACAACTTGGCTAGCAAAACTCTTTAGTGAGTCTTAGCTGCCTGTGTGAAAACTCATGAATGATATTAATGATTTTATGACATATAATGATATGAATTATTTTAACTCTCAAAATATTGCCAGGTTAGTAATCTATCTATTACTAATAGCATGAATATCATTATATTAACTCATTTCTTTTTTTATTTTGAGAATTGAGTAAGCACTTTTGTCAAAAATGCTAGCACAGCATTTGCAGAACTATGAAGCCTACTTTGTTAAAATACACAAACATGGAAAAATGAAGGTGAAATTGCCCTGGAGTTTCTCCAGTGTGATTAATAACTATGCCTTTAAAAAAGGATGTATTCAGCTTCAAAATATTTTTCTCATCTTGGGTTTATGTGCACTACTGAGTTACACAAAACCCAAAAGATTGACCCCAAAATTAGTTTAATGTATATATTTCAAAGACTACATTTTAATGCCAAATTTCACTCTTTCCCTTTTCAACAGAAATGAGGAAGAAAATGGTGGGTGGCAGGGGAGGAAAAAGGTGATTTAACAACAGAATTACATGCTCAAATTTGCTTCTCTAATTTTTATACCTTTTTTGCTAACTGATTTCTCAGCTTGCTTCTATCTCTTTTTAGCTTCTGTTTAGAATATATTTTTATTATTTTAAGCTGTGAATTCCTAAAAGATGCTGATTAATGACAAATTCAGAGCCAGAACAATGCTTTATTTGACCTATTTCTTCTTTCTTCTTCTTTTTTTGTTTGTTTGTGTTTGGTTTGGTTTGGTTTTGTTAGTGGCCAGACTGGGTCAGGAAAAACCTTTACTATGATGGGTAAGTGCATGAAAGTACTTAATGTTCCAGTAGTTTCTTAATGTAGGGGTTTTTTTTCTTGCCTTGAATTGAAATGTTGCCTTGTTCAAACAGCAGGGATGATTTAGACTTTTAAGGTTTAAGAAATGGTGTACTACAGTGCAGTTGCTCTTAACTTTATATCAAGAGAGTTAAGTATAGGTATCCTCTGTCTGAAGACGCAGGGTCTTTTTCTGTTTTTAACAGGAGAGCAGCTTTTCAGTTAAATCAGACACTTCTAGTAAATTTTCTCCAAAATGAGTATTCAACTGTTTCTCTTTTTGGGTGATATCCGTTGCGTGTGTAGAAAAATACTCCAGTATGCAAGGGTCTTCCATACTGAAATATACTGAGGTTTTCGAAACAAGTGCTTCCTACCAAACTAGGAATTTAAGGCCTCTCTTTATATGAAGGAATCCCTTTGTAATCTTGTTTTTCATACAGTGGTGGTTTTAAATGCATTAATATTGTGCTTGACATTGGAAAGTTGTGTTTCAAGGACTACGTAGAAATTAACTAAACATGGGGACAAACCCACCCCATCTCTCTGGTTCTTCAGATCAGGGTTAAGGCAGCTGTGTTGTCATACCTGTACACGTTTGTTATGGAAGTCCAAGTAGTTTATAGTATTTTAGACTTAGATTTATGTAAAATAAACTTTAACAAGTATAATTTAGGCTACATATAAATCTGATTATGGAATATTATCTTAAATCTTGAAAGGTTGATTTTATTGCATTTCTTCTGTGGTTTTGACATCAACTGACTAAAATCTTAAATCTTCTATATGAATATATTGAAAAGGTCAACCGTTACTCTTCAGTAGTGTTAATCAGTTGGGATTTTTTTATTCAAAATCTCCTTAGGACCATCTGATTCTGATAATTTCACTCACAGCCTGAGAGGTGTAATTCCACGGAGCTTTGAATACTTATTTTTTCTAATTGAACGTGAAAGAGAAAAGGTATGTTTATTTTATACTTCTTATTGCAGTGAAAGTAATGTCTCACACGAAAGATTAGCTAAGGCTGCTTGGTAGGCCAGGTATGTAGCAGTTACGTTTTCAGGATTATTGCTATGTTGCATCAAATTTATTAATGAGAAAGGCTTGCATCTTATGCTCCACTAAATTACAGTATGCTTTCTGTGGATACAAGTGTGCTTACATTTTGAGTCTAAAAATGTCTGGATGTTGGTTGTCATCTGGGCATCAGAAATGTATAGTATGCAGAATATGTATGCAAACTAGTGGCAAAAAGAGACTCACTGCCAGACTTGATAAAACCTATCTGTTTATAGTGTAAATTACTGTGTTTTTCAGGCTGGCAGTGGAAAGAGTTTTCTCTGCAAATGCTCCTTTATTGAAATCTACAATGAACAGATATTTGACTTGCTAGATTCTGCTTCAGCTGGCCTCTTTCTCAGAGAACACATCAAGAAGGGAGTCTTTGTTGATGGTGCTGTTGAACAGGTGTTGTCATCTGCTGCTGAAGCATACCAGGTATTTTTTGTTACTTTTTAATGTTTGGACTATTTATCTTAATGCTTATTTGGTAAATATTCCTCTTTGATTAAAGGACCTATTTTTTGCACAGCGTAACACCCTCTTCCCTTGTCTCCATCCTTCAAAGAACAGTGTAAAAACCTGTTTCGCAATGCTTCCTGTCTGTTCTACACATGCAAGAAATCGTATTGTTCTGGTGTTTGGACTATATGAACTGCAGTTACGTTTCCTAATATTTGCCCTATAGGTTTCTGAAATAGCAACAGAAAACTGCATCTGCTAATTAGGCAGTATGTGTGTGTGTATGTGTGTTCCAGAAATTGTCAGGTTTATTCCTCCACAAATGAGAAATGTAAAAATTGGACTTCTGTGACTTTGAATATTCTTTTCCTTGTGTACTGCTAACATACACCAGTATGAGTTAATTTATGCTTTCAAACAGCAATGGCACTGTTGGAGGAAAGAAGTGAATCTTACACTAATTGTGTGTTTATTAAGCTTGACCATAGCTGTATTTTTTCACTTTTAATATACTTGTACTAGAAAAAAGTAGAAAAAAAAGTCTTTGCCCTTGACATTTTTGAAAGCTGTTGCACTGAAATGTGCATGGTACTGTTTACATCATCTGTATATAAATTCTGGGTAAAGTGTGAGATACTTAATATTATCTGATGTCTCTTTCCTGCTTAGGTATTAACTATGGGCTGGCGAAACCGTCGTGTAGCATCAACCTCAATGAACAGGGAATCCTCAAGATCACATGCAGTTTTCACTATCACAGTGGAATCCATGGAGAAAAACAATGAGATCGTTAACATTCGGTCTTCTCTGCTCAACCTGGTAGACTTGGCAGGGTCTGAGAGACAGAAAGATACCCATACAGAAGGACTGAGGTTAAAGGTTAGTTCTGTAATACCTGTGGCATCTTTCTGCTTTCAGATGTACTGCTGTTGTTCCAGCCACCAAATCTGCTCACCTTTGTTTTCTGTTTTTTAGGAAGCAGGTAACATAAATCGATCACTGAGTTGTCTGGGCCAAGTGATCACAGCACTTGTTGATGTGGGTAATGGAAAACAGAGACATATTTGTTACCGGGATTCCAAGCTCACTTTTCTGCTACGGGTAATACATATCCTCTTGATTTTATATACTACTTAGGATGCAGAAAAAAGTATTTGTTTAGGTTGAGGTTTATATTTTTTTTATTCCAAAAAACTGAACCTGGGTGCATAAAAAATTGTTTCACTGTTGGGCAGGTGGAAGAAAGCTTGAAAAATACCTTTTTACCTAAACAGATTTCCAGAAAATTTATTGCTATTTAACTGAAGACAAATTTATTTATGCTCATAATCTCCTATTATGTATTTGCAAGTTTTAATGATAAAGCAGCATGTATTTTAATGTCTGTAATTTGGGAAATATTGTGTATCACAATGTGATATTTAGACATGTGTTGACAGGATTTCCACAATTAGCCTAATGTGTACTAAGTGTTGGCATGATGTTAAGAGCTAGATAAATTTACAGTTTCCCACCTGAGAGCTTATGGGCTCTTTTCAAGATGAACAGAAAACAAAGATGGAAAGAGCCAAAGATTTTTTGGATGCCAGCACTCACCAAAATTATTTGAAGAGTAATTAACGTATCTTTATTTAAAAATACATTTATTTTATCTAAAAATATTCTTATTATAATACTTGTACATAAACAGTATTTGTGTTGCAACACATTGTTATGATCACAGCACAATTTCCCGATCATTACATCTGTGTTCTGTGTGTATCTTAGAATAGTGAAAATCTCAAGAATTATGTTCTTCCAACGCAACCCAAAATACATAGAAATTGGAAGAGAATTGCAACTGTATGAGCTGTTACTTTCTTACGTGTTATTTTTTTAGATGTATGTACTACAGAGAACTCCACAAACATGACCCTCTCTACTAGAGAGAGAGAGAGAGAGAGAGATTGCCTTTGAGGCTTCTGGGCTATTTTGTAGTGCTAGACTTTTAGTCCTAGGTATAATTGCTGCCTTCTCCAGAGATTTGAGAGCTGCTTGTTTAAAAGCATGGAAATATCTGAAGACATGCATGTAAAACGGAGAAGTTCCTTTTATAACCTTGATCAAGAATCTATTTTGTGATTTTGTTTGTTTGGCAATTGCCACCGGAAGATAGGTTGGAACAATCAACAGGGTAGATGATGATCAAAACAGTGCAAATACCAATCTGCTAATTACCAAGATTAAAGTGAAATACCTGCTTTGTTCCCTGAATTTTTTTTTCTGGGTGTTAATTTTAGGTGTTGGTTTTTTATCCCCACTATTCAGGTGTAAAATAATCTCACATTGTTGATAAGTAATCTGGAGTTGGGGTTTTGAAAAACCAACTAAAGTCTTTATGCACAGTCACATCCTTTATAACCGCATCCAAACTAAAATTTCAGGAACTTTCCCAGCATGGAAGTTTGTTAAATAAAATCTCTTCTGCAGTTTGTTCAAGATGATACGCAGTAGTTCTTAGGTGATAACTTCCTGCTGTCACCAAACCCATGCAAATAAAGCTAACTTTAATGCTTTTCAATAGGATTCCCTTGGTGGTAATGCAAAAACATCTATAATCGCCAACGTTCATCCAGGATCCAGGTGTTTTGGTGAAACACTGTCCACTCTTAATTTTGCTCAGCGAGCAAAGTTGATTAAAAACAAGGTAAGAGTTATTCAGTGTCTTTACTATTGCATAGACAATTTATTGTCATTTAAACTACACATCTGCAAACAGGGTAGCTTCATTGAAATAGTTTTGTGCCTTCACTAATTTAAATTAATATAACCTATTTTAAAATAGTAAATTTGCTTTCTTAAGTGTTTTTTATGACAAATGATTTTTTGAAAAGCACTTGTTTGCTTTTGGTTATGAACACAGTACAACAGCTGAGGACTAGGTAATGACTGATAACAGTGTATATTCATTACTTGTTCTCAGAGCGCTTCACCAGAAACAGTAAAAAGTAAGTAAATCTGTACTGAAAATTAAAATTGGCAATACCATTTCAATTCAGTGGTGTTTCAGTGTGTCTAGTTGTTATATATGCTAACACGCAAAATGTAATTTCTCATGAGTGAGTTTTGAAAGTATGTTGGCATCTGTTTGGAAACTGCTCTCTTCAATGTATTTTCATCTTTTGGTCAAACAGCTCCAGAGAAAATTCTGCAGAAGCATTATATTTTTTTAACCAGTATTTTTAGCTAAACTGAAACTTACTAGTTTCTTATTAAATACGGTATTGCTTTTGTCATTAATTCTTCCTTTCCGAAGATGGAAAGACTTCTCAGTAGTTTTGCTGCTTTGCAGTCTGAGTTTTCTCTTATCCTATAAAGTATAAGACTCTTATTTTTATGTTTTCCTACTTTTCTCTTAATGTATTTATGAAAGGCTGTGATCAATGAAGACACACAAGGAAATGTGAGCCAGCTGCAAGCTGAGGTCAAGAAGTTGAAAGAGCAGCTTGCTCAACTTACTTCAGTGCCATCTATGCCTAATATTTCTGTATCACATGGTAAGAGTTGGAGCTCGGGAGAGAGAACTTGCTGCTTTTGCAACCTAGAGTGTTGGAGCCTTAAGTAATTCATTATGTTTCTGAACAATTACTATTTTTGTAGGAACTGATCTACAGAGGTTGGATTTGTCTCATTCCATTGCTTTTATTTGTACCTAGTATTTTGGAGAAGTTATTAATGTGGTTTTGTTCTTCCTCTCAAGTTTCTCTACTGGGTTATGGTTTTATTTTAGAATACCTAGAATTCTCTTCCAGTTTGTAAGTGCTGGCTAATCCTTTAAGTAACCAGAAGTTTACATGGGATTGCTTGTACATTCAGGTCTAAGCAAGGGCACTAAGGTGTTGATGCTGTTGCTCTCTTCTTAAGCTCAAGACTGGAAATTTTTTCCCTTGTTCCTTTTTGCCCTTTCAGGAAGATCCCAATAAGGGCATTCACCTTTCAATAAAAGATAGATTTCAATGTAAGATGTTAGTTGCGTTTTTCTGTAAATTCTTTTCTTCCAGCAGCTTTTCACTAGACTGTTCTATCTGTAATATAGATACCAACATAGCTTTCTACTGTGTATCCTTCCCAGTGAAATACATAACCTTTTAATGTTTGAGTACAAGGTAGCAAACTTGGTCTTGTAACTTTACTGTGTTCTTGAGTCTCTGTCCTGACCTTGCCAAGAAATAGAAGGTAGAGCAATAGAAGTTACTATAGAAATTAAAAGGACTTATTAATCTAAAGCATCTGTGGTTAAGTTTTCCTAAGGAAAAAATACTTCTCTGTTAGCATATACATTTAACTAGTAAAAATAAGTCAGTGATTATGTTGGACATTGAGTCACTGTCCATGAGTACATGAATATGGACAGAGGGCTTCAAAAATATTTAGACCTGTGATGGAGTTCTGAGGGAAAGCAAGTGGTGATGCTTAAACACTGAATAGAGGTTTTATGCAGAACCCAATATTTTAGAGCTGTTTAGGCTATGTATTTAGATTATAGTTGTAATGTTCTATAACACAAATATGAAATCTGCTTGCAAGCTAGTTTAAAAATATTATGACTTTTTTTACTGTATTAAATTACAGTAAGGTAGTGATGCAGCTAGATACTATGGTGATTAGTATTCCATAAATAAGTAGTCTTGGCTATCTGAGGATATTCAGGAAAACGATTTTGAATTAATTTTTGAAGTGGATTGGTTAAGTCCTTTTAATCCCTTGTGTGGACACTTTCCTTCTGGATTAAATCACTAATTGTCCACTTAATTCATGCTTATTTTCCTGAATTTCCTTCTCATAAATCAGTTAGTCCACTTTTAATACGTACTGTAATAAACTGTAGTAATAATGCCAATAATGACTTAATATTATCAAATTAATTTCAGAGAGATTTTACATTTTAGAGATATACTTGGCTCAGCAGACTTATTTTAATAAAAGTTCATTTTAAAGCTGTTTAATGCTTGAATGACTGTTAATTACACAATTATGTATGTTGACACTGTTCTTTATCAGCACTTGCAGGTGACTAAGAATTACTGTCAAAACTTTGCTCTGGGTATGGCACGTGGTCTTTGTAGAGAATTACACTGTTCAAAGAACTTATTTAAATTTTCTTTCACAGCTGTCACATTATATACGTAGGAAAACCTGGTTAGCTAGTATGTTAATAAATGTGGCATTTGTTTCTCTGACTTACCCTACAGGTGCTGTTGAAAAAGGGAAGAACAACATAAATTACATGAACAACTTTCTTGAAGCAATGTTGTTCTGGGAGAAATCAGAAGGTGAAAAGAAGGTAAGAAAGCTTTAACAAGTACATTCTATGTACTTTTTGATGAGAGAGTAGGGAGTGTATTGAAACAGACTCTTTTCATTATTTTTCTTCTATTTTGAATAAAAATACTCTGGCCAAAGGTAGTAGGATTTGGTGACAAGATAACTTAGTCAAATGACATTTAAGATAAAATCTGTACTCCTCAGGAGGAGTACAAGGATGTTAGGAAGTTATGCAGGGAGAAAGCTAGAAGGGCCACGGCCTAAAGAGAATTTAATCTGGCTACTGCCGTGAAAGACAATTAAAAAAAAAAAGTTTCTATAAATATATTAGCAACAAAGCCTGTTGTTCTCTACAGATCTGCTTGAAATGATAGTCTGTGTATTCACAAATTTACTGTTGAGTTTTGCATGATTTGTATATGTGTATGGTATGTGCATCTTAAAAATCTATCTAGTGTAACCATTACTCTTCCACAAATCTGTATACGTGCTTTCGAAGAACTTGCTAGAAAAAATTGCCCAACTAGAAGATCTGTGTGCCAAGAAGGAGAAGTTTATTCAGTCCAGTAAAATGATAGTTAAATTCCGCGAAGACCACATTGTTCGACTGGAAAGATTACACAAAGAGGCTGGTGGAAGTTTATTGCCAAAAGAGCAAGATGATCTCCTCAGTGAATTGAGGGAGGAATTGCAGATGCTCAGAGAACAGGTAAGTCTTTGGTTTTCCTTTCTAGGACAATATTCTTTAGTGAGAATAACTCACGTGATGGAGCTCTGCGATGTGCTTCTGAGGAGTTCTGTGGATACAGACCTTTTAGGAAAGACAGGCAAGAAGGAAGAGGATGGGTGGTGGGTTCCTTTTATAGAAGCATCTCGCATTCATGGAGTTCCCTGCATAACTGAGCTCACAAGTGAAACAAGGTAAAAAAAGTACAGAAGTCAGAACAGTCACTAAAGGACTATATAAATATTACTATGACATTCAGAGACAGTGTTAAGAAAGCCAAAGCTCAGAGTTGAGACTGAAAAGGGATGTCACGAAAAGCTGCTACTGATTCATTAAGTAAAGAATAAGTACTCCAGTACAAAAGAGTAAACACAAAATGTGAATCCACTGTTTTTCTGAAGAGAAAAAATAAAATAGGGAAGTTTTTAATGCTTATTAAAGTTAGTAGTGCAGCAGCTAGACACGTATAACATTATCTGGAAAATAAAAACTATTAATAAAATACTGCTTGTCACAGATGGAACAACACCCACGAATTGCAAAGTATGCCATGGAGAACCATAACCTCAGAGAGGAGAATAAAAAACTTCGTTCTTTACAGTCAGTTAAAAAGGCTCGAGAAATTGATGCGCAGACCGTTGCAGAACTAGAAAAAGCTTTTTTGGAAGCTTCAGCCACAGAGAAAAATACTGGAGGTAAAAATATGCTAATGTTTTTCAGCTGAATAGGCTTTCCATATTTCTTCTGTGTGTCATGTTGAAAATGTCCATCATGATGCATTTTTGCTTTCTTCAAAGTGGTGCCTGAAGACTGATACAACAGGTTTACATGATTTTAGTCACATTTGCCTTGAAGCAAATAGAGCAATTAGGGAATCTGGATTCTTGTGCATGTTGTGATCACCACCTGTAATCTTGTTTTTTCTCCTTTGTTGTCATGAAGAATGCAATAATACTAATTCTTCTACTGGTCTTCATGTTTGCTGTTGCTAATACTCATTTTCTTCAATCTCAATTGCTGCTATGCTATTCAAAAGCCTACAAATGGTTTCATTTTAGTAAAACTTAAGATACGTGAGCTACTCTGATTTCAGAGGGTGTATGTTTGTTCTTTAGGTCATCATTTATATTCCACCACCGTATCAGTGGAAGGCAACTCACTGGCATGTGTTGAAAAGCTGAAAGCACGTCTGATACAGACTCAAAGTGAACTGGCAAGTTCAAAACAAGAATATGAAGAATTTAAAGAGCTAACCAAGTGAGACAAAACAATTGAGACATGTCTTTAAATGCGTTTAAATAATTACTTGTATTGATTTTTAAAAGTTAGTCCCAGATGCCAAAATACGGTCCAAGTATGTTCTTTGCAGAAAGAATTTACTGTCATTGCTCTTCTCAAGGGCAGCACAAAATACTGTGAAAGACCTGAGTAATACCTTCAGGTATATATATTCATATGCAAATGAATAATATATAGCTTAATTTGATCAACCCCATTTCTGGAAAACTCAGATCAAGTTACTGGAGGTAAAAGGAAAATAATGGCCTTTCCAGCAAATGTAATGTAAACCTGGAAGGCAAAAGGGACTAGTTTGGGTTTCTTTCTTAATATTATCTGTATTATATTTAACATTTTTGTTTTTTATTGATTTCACTGAATCCAGAATGTAAGTCTAGAATCACTGGGAGGAAGATGGTTCCAGTTTTATCTCCCCAAATTTTTTGGGTTTGTTTTTTTGTTTTTTCCAAAGTAGCTTTGCAATGTGCCTTTATCTCCTTCAGGCAATTGTACAAATCTGCGTTTTATTCTTAGATTTCTGTGCAGCAAACCTATGAACTTTATAAACCATAATGTTATGATCTAATGTGTTTATTAATTCAGCAATCCATCTGTTGTCCTCTATTATTAGTTACAATTATTTATTTGTATATTCATATATGAATGACTTTCTGTTCCTGCCCATCCCATGTATTCCTATTTATGTATTCCATATTTTGTGCATGTCTTGCCATTTTAATAGTATGTATGCGTTTTTATTATCAATGACTGAGGTTTTCTTAGTGGAGTGCAGTCAAACAGAAATGTGCTTTTGAGCCTCTGGATTTCACTAAATTTTAGTATTGTCTTTTAGTCATCCAAAGTAACTGGATGCTTAATTTTACAGGCAAGTGTAACTATGTGCTCTAACTGAATAAGTAAAGTTTGTTTCCCAAAATCGATACACACTCATTTTGCTATTGTCCATTTGCAGTCAGAACGAACATTCTGCTATTCTGTAAGTTTTGCTGCAGATGCTAAAAACATGAGGGAAAATGATAGCATTAAACTGCAAAAGATGAAATATTGTATTTCCTTCTGTAGACTTTGACCCTGTGATTATGTCAGTAAGGCCAACTATCACAGTAACTGTGTAGCTCTGCAAAGTATCTAATGAAAATTATCCCTAAATTTCTGCTCCACTGCTGGATTTCAGTTACAGTACTCTTAGAGGGCAAAATAATCTTAACAGAGCAACACCCAAAAAACCCCAACAAACAAACTGAAACAAACAAAACCTACAAACACTTTAAAGGATTTTCTTTAATTCTGGCAAGCACCAGTTCAGACTTCTCACTTTGTAGTCTCAAAAAGGAGTTCTTCACCTACTGTGCAAATTATTTTCCTGTTCTGCACAGAAACTTGTGCTAGGTGATAAATCATAAATACAGCATCCTGTTAGCTCAAACAGCAGCAGTTTATATACAGTACAAGTAACAAAGAAACTATATATGATTGGTTACATGATTTTACATCACATAAATCTATGTACATGTGTTTCGTCAATAACCTAATTAATTAGATTATCACATAATTCATTAGACTAAGGTGGTCCTACATTTGCATTTCAATTCTCCTCCTAGAGGTGTGGGTTTTAGTATTAAAATCACTACAGGTTATGCAAGGGAGACCTTGAGGTTTTGATCTTTGTCCCAGTCTTTCTGGTTTATGTAAGGATGCCAGAACAAGACATTATCTACAAAAGTTGACAGAATATTACTGTCCTCAGATGCTGCTCCTAATTACTGTGTCTTGTTTCTGATTATTTTAACCTCCAAGGTCATCCTGTCCTTTAGTCTTAAGTGTTTTCCGTTCTTTTTATCCTGGTTTCAAACCAGTTCTTTATAGGCTTGTTCAACCTAAAAGTTTTCAACTCTGTCCTTCCAACATCAGTATAACTCGATAACATTTTAAAGCTTAAAAGCATATTGGTATGGGTGATAGCACTTTCTTATAAAAGGAATTGCAGAGCTCTCAGCTTATTTCTTACCATGTAATGGATTTTTTCTGACACATTTAGTTACCCATCTGCTTGCTGCATTATATAAGCAGAAATAAGCTTCTTAGCTGTTTTGGTTTTGGTGTGTTGGGGGTGTTTTTTTGTTGTTGTTTTGGGGGGTTTTATTGTTTTGGTTTTACTTTTTAGTACAGTAGTGGTGGCTTTTGTCTCAAAATAATGTATTTGAATGTTTGGGCAAGAGTTCAGCTTCAATTTGCTCATTGGTAATACAGCAGCTTATTCTTCCTGATGGGAGGGCGTATTGATGGAGCGGTTTTGACAGTAGTAAAATGCTTCCTAAACAGAAAAAAGCACATGGAACTGGAATCAGAGCTTCAGTCTCTTCAGAAAGCAAACCATCATCTTGAAAACATTCTGGAGGCAACCAAAGCACACAAGCGCCGAGAAGTCTCTCAGCTGCATAAGCTACATAGAGAAACTCTTAAGGTACAAGAATAAGTTTATTTAAAAGCACACATACTCCTTAATTGTGCACAGACTTTCATTTGTCTGATCCCTTAACCTAACTAGTGTTCTGATGTGTAATCCATATGTGATAAACCAGATACACTGATATTTGTTCTGAAATACTGAAAAACCGCTGGTGTAATCAGATGAGAAATCTGGAAAAGTGTAATGGTTTAGAGCTCACTGCTTTGACCATTTTATTTCATTACTTTGATTATAGAACTATGAAATACAAACCCAAAGTCTTAATTCTATTCTACAGTTAAAGTAAAGACTGCTTTGTATTCTTTGTAACAGAACATAACCACTCCAACAAAAGCTTACCAGCTAAGGTCTCGCCTAGTGCCACGAATAAGCCCAGGAATCTTGGATTATAATTCTGAAGATTGTCAGTGTTCTGAAGAGATGATGGATGACATTTTGAAGGAGCCATTTCCTCCAGAGATGAATGAACAAGCGTATGAGGCCATTGCTGAGGAGCTCAAAGTGACACAGGTGAATGTTCTGAATAAAACCAGAAATGTATGTGTAACTTAAAGTGGATTTTGGTATTAAATACTTCCCTCTCACCAAATATATTTTAATTTGCATGAGAAACTGAAGCACTTGGTGAATACTTAAGGCTTCACTAAACAGTTGTCTAATTATACATTGTACTAAAGAGGATTTACAATTGAAATATTGAAAGGGATTTGGGAGTTGAATAGTGTATGTAGTTTAAGTGCTACAGGATGTTTAGCTTTTACTATATTAACCTGATAACTTGCTTCTGAGGAACCTTTCGAGTGTCTGTTGACAGCTACATTTGGAATAATACCTAAGCTTAATACATAATACAACATTATTTGAAGAAACCTGTCAAATAATGCTTGCCCACCATTAAACCTTAATTGTCTTGTATATGCTTTTCCTAAAGGTTAGAGAAGGTCTTTTGTTATATAAAAGTGCTACAAAATTATCTGAACTACTCTCTAGAAGTTGGAACTAGCTTCAGTGCATGTAAAACTCTGGCAAAACAGCTGAAACCCCTCTTTGATGCTTACCATAGTGCAGAGATCCTGTAAGGAGTTTACCTCGTGTATTTTCAGTAACTTCTTTTTAAAGCCTTATTTCTCCAACATAAATGTGTCTGAAAACTAAGTGTTTATTGGATTTGGTCCTTATGTTCCCTGACTGATTTTCTTGTGTTCTGGCAGCTTAGTTAGCAGTAGGAGAAATCAGCTACTTGGTATACCAGTTTATTTTTGAACATTCTGTTTTCTGTTGGTTCAGAATATAGAAAAAGAAAGTAGTTGGCATTTTTATATGCATTATGCACAGACTTCCATATGGCATGTGAGAATAACTGGAAGATATGTCTCCTAATTTTAAGTGTCTTTTGTGTCACAGGAGCAACTGAGCACAATGCAAACAAAGCTGGATGAAGAAGAAAGCAAGAATATAAAACTCCAGCAGCATATTAATAAACTGGAGCATCATTCTGCCCAAGTACAAGAGGTAAGAGAACAATATAATACAGGGCTACAGGTGAGAGTGTGTATGTGACAAGGTGGTATCGACCACACTCATACTACTGTGTCTGTCTAGTGAAGTCTGCAGTGTTCCTTGCATTTTGACTGTGGAAAAATTTTCACAGCATCATAGCTCAGGGCTTCATTTAGCATAACACCACATGTTTGGAGTGGTTTTATTTGTAAATATTGTTACTCTGAGCCTGCTCTATCTGAAGTATAAGCAAATAGACACTTGAGGTGTCTGGGCTTGGTTTTGGCCAATTTAATTTCTGGAAAATGGCAACGGTTAAAAGGAAGTTTTAAACTTTGAATGCTGAAAATGCTACTTGCCTCAGTTGGAACTGAGCTGAACTGAAATGTCCTTACTCTATAAAGTATTTAAGTCTTCCTTAATTGCTAGGTTTGATTTAACACAGAAAAGGAAATAAGACCTGTATTCTTCAGTCTCATTTCTGATAGCTGTGTTATGAAGTACATCTCATCTCCTAAGTTGTGGTTGCTTTTAAATGAACTTTCCAGATTAGATGTCTGTAGTTATATAAAATTTGTGGCTTTTTTTTCTGGACTTCTATGGATTTCAGATTCACCAAACATCAAATTTAAAGAAAAATGCATCTTGTATTTATCAAATGTTCGTAATACATTACTACATTATTGTTACAGCTCTGTGATTTAGCCACTTCTACTTTTTCTTCCATTTAAAAATTGTACTTCCCTTCTCAAGCTTCTTTCATCTGAAAGGAGTGACTGGAGTAAAGAGCACCAGGAGCTCCTTGAACAGATAAAATCGCTTGAAAAACAACTTCAAGACAGTCAAATTAAGACTGATAGTAAGTCTGTTTAATTCTGAAATTTCATAGAAAGTTTTGAGATGTCTTAATGTTTCCAATGAAAAATAGCACGTGCTGAATAACTGTTTGGGTTCTTACTTCTATCAATTTGAATTTTTTTAAATAGTTTTTTAAAAGAGAAAAACCTTTAATACTTGCAGAATAACCCAGTCTTGTTCAGTATACAATATTCAGAATTGTTCTCTGTTCACTCTGAATCTGTAGGGAGTACAGGATATAGTATTTTTTAAAGAAAATATTAACTGAAAATAAAGGAAAGTACTCTGTTGGTCTCTGGAAGTGCAGTGATATTATCTGGAATGTTTTTGATTCTACCTATAGTATTTAGTTCTTAAAATCAATGTTTCATTGACCTTTTCCATTTGCAAATCCTTTTTGTGTGTGACCTTCGAAGTTAATTCCACTGAAAATGGGTAAAGTTTTGTTAGACTTTTCTCAGGATCTTGTGTACTGTTGTGTCCTGTATCTAGCACAGTTTTTCCAAATAACGTGAGAAATATTTGCTTGGGTTTTAACAGTATTAAAAAGTGAAGTCTGTGACTTGCGCATTGTCCTGCAGTCTGCAGACAAGGAGCTGTCTGCTGTAAAACTGGAATATAGTGCCTTTAAGGAAAAGCAAGAGAAAGAAATGATTCAACTTTCTGGTAGACATATGGATGTACAGTTCCAGTTGGACAGTGTCAGGTACGTGGGCAGTCTGGTAAAATGCCTCCCTTAATCGTCCAATGATTTAGTTCTTTTCTGCCTGTGAATTTGCACTTTAAATCTCTTATTTGAAGTTATTATTCTGTGTTTATGTCTTTTGCACCATTTTTTTTCCCCCTCAGTTCTTTCCATGCCCATTTCAGAGCCGTGAGGGGGAACATGGTGAAATTAGCAGAAAGAAAATAAAATCAGGCTTCCTTAATTTTGGTTTGCTGTAGCATTTTCCCATTAAGTAGGATATCTGTATAAAAACTTACTGATCTCGAAAGGTTAAGTAGCTGAAGAGGCATAGTTTATTTGGTTTGTATTTGGTGGGGGTTTTATTGGTCAATTTAGTCTTAAAAATTAGCTGTTACTTCTCAGTCTGGTCATATGAAACAGGTGATGTAATAATGCTGCTTTAAAAATACAAGAGAAAGAAACCATAAAAATAAACTGAAGTTTGACTGTTGAAGCCTGAAAAGGCCACTGCATGGGCATGCAATATTTGCCATTTTTATTTATTTACTTTATTGCTATTTATTTGTTTTCAGTATTCAGCATTTTAATTTTTTTAGAGATGAAAATGAGATGTGGAGATGAAAATCAGTGTGTTTTTTAACTATTAGTATGACTTAGTGACATTGGGGTTTGCTGTTGTTGGGTTTTGGTTTTTGTTTCCTGGAAAGCTTAACTACACTTGCGTTACAGCTGGTCTTAGCTGAAGTCATTTTTTGAGTGATACATTGTGAGACTGTGAACCTGGAAGTGAAATGAAATGTTGTGGTTTCATTTATGCATTCTGTGTTAACTTTCTGTAGGCTGTCTATTCATAACACTCATATGGCAGCTCCTTTGCCCTCTTTGCTTTTCACTTTTGTGAAAGATTAAATTAAATAAGTTTTAAGGGTAAAAAGTTAAAGGGAAATAGCCTAGACTTGCCCAGAATATATAAAGATTTTATATGGAGTAATTAACCTAGATAACAACTAAGCAGATGTAGGTACTGAGGATTATTCTAGCAGAGTCTTTTGTCCAGTAAATGGCAGAAAAAAAATAATTAAAAAAGAATATGTGAATGACATTATCAAGACAATAATTGAAATTTCTATAGAATTTTGTAAAGAGTAGATTATTCCTGAGGATCAGAAAGAGTACTCTGCCTTTTCTGCCAATGCCACTTAAATTTCTGGTACCCTTCTTAAATTTGGTGTTTCTGAGCTTGAAAAAAAAAGTTACCATTTATGTCAGTTACTTCTTTCTAAAATAACTGTACTCAGTATTCTCTGAAGACTATAAAATGTAATGATTGACATATTTTATAAGGAAGTAAATCCTGAGCTTAACATTGCAGGTTTGTTTTTTGGTGGTGATTTCAGTTTTTTTTTTGTTTTTTTATAAAGGCTAGAACATGAAAAGATTCTTGAAGAAAAAGCAAGCCTGCAGGATGACTATGACAATTTGCAGGAAGTATCAAAGTTTGAGACAGACCAACTGAAACAACAACTTGAGGACAGAAAACAAGAAACCGAAGCAATGAAAACTGAGCTTTGTGTAAGACAGTCAAGTCTTCTAAAGCTGTTCAAGTGCAGTTGCTCACATAGTCTGATTGTTTAATTCTTGATATTTTAAAATTGATAATAAATTCCACAGTAATAATAGGTTTCCTGGAGACTTCATTTGGAAGATGTACCCAAGATGTACCCAGAATTTTTTTTCAAACATAGTGTAAGGTTTCTGCAACCTCAGGCTACAAGAAATATCCAATATCATGATGAAGTATTGGGTTTATCAGCTGAAGAAATTGCTCTGGAAATGTTAAGGGAGATGGGTTAATTAGTAAAGGAATAAGAAACTGCTTTGAAAAAAAACCCCTGACATTGAAATGCTGGTGACCTTTCATCTCAGTGCTAGCTAAGACTAGCTTACTTATTGTATCTTTACAAAGCAGTTCCTTAAAAATGTTCATAGTGGATGTGATCTTGTTAAAATGATCTGTGGCTTTTTGTGGTGGATCACTGTCCTGAAGTTTAGTTGATGCTGTCCTTGAAAGCACGTCAGACTGCAGTGACTGCAAAACAGCAGTAAGGTTGCTCAAGGGCTTTTGCAAATGAATGTGCCTGCTTTTCTGCAGTGTACCCTGTGCCTGCTCAGCAAGTTTGCTTATAAATTTTCTTTTTTAGCGTTTAAAGGAATACTGACAGATCGAAAATTATTCTTTTTAATTTCTTATAGTCCAATATCTTGAACTGCTGGTTAGAATTTGAAAAATCCTCGCAAATTAATCTGTAGCTGAAAATTCTAATCTCTCCATTTAAAGCCTTGGAAATTGAGGAACATCATAGGTGTATTGTCATCGATGGCAGTTGAAAAGAGCTGATTGCTTAATATGATTTTACATTTGAATTTGAGTTTACTTTTGACCTCATCCAGGAGAAAGTTAAAGATCTTTCTGTTTCCATTTAAGGTTTTGTGGTTGTGTGGTTTTGGTTTTCTTTTCAGTTACCTTAGGAGTTAAAGTTTTTATTTTGTTTTAAATTATTCTAGAGACCTTATATTTCAACCTGATGGCAACATACATTTTTATATTCTAGAACCTTTTGAAACTCCTGAAATCAGAAAAAGAACATAATGAAAAACTAACATTACAATTACAAGAAGACAAAGAAAACAATTCCAAGTAAGTTGTAATTAGTGGTGGGGTTTATTTTCACCTGACTTCACAGGTTTTGTACTCTGATGGGGATCGGCTTGTAGAGGGGATTTTTTCCCCAGCTGAGTGGAGATAGTTACATAATAGCCTTTTTTGTTTTAGCCAACTTAGAGCACCACTTCAGTTTAGTGTATTCAATTAACATGATAAAAGCAATTTCATTACAAGGATAGTTCTTCACTTCAAGGATAAAGTTCCGCTTTTGATAGCCTTGTATGGCTAGTAACTAAACTATTAGTATTTCGTGTAGCACCGAGAAGGGGATAGTTAAAGAACTCTCAACAAAAATTAAATACAACTAAGAATAAACTTGTGACTTGATTCTTGTTAAAGCTCTCATGTTCTGATCATATTTCTTACTAGAAATATATTTTCTTCCCAGGGAGCTCTTGAACATACTTGAAAAAGCACAGGTGGAGAAACCATCCTCTGAAATGGTGACACAGTGTGAGCAACAGGTACAACAGCAGAACTGAGTGCCTAAGTCATGTTTTCATGGATTTCCTTGTGCATTAATAGCAATTTTGTCAGTGAACTGACTGTTCTGTAGATTACTAGCAAAAAAAATATAGAGTTCACAAGTTTCAAATTACTTGGTTAAGCTACTGCTTCGTTTTTCTGGTAAGGTAAACTTAGTTCCTTGCAGTTTTTTTCATGGCTTTGTGCTTTACAAAACATACTTCAAAAGTAATTAAGTCTCTTCACAATTTGTATTTCTTTTAGGAAGCAAAACTGCAGAAATTAGAACAGGAGCTGGCAGCTGCTGAAGAGACTATTGTTTCTTTGAAGAAGACAAATGATACTGATAAGGTTTGGGCTTATTTCTGTTACTGATACCCAGTTTTGCAGGTAACTGTTCTGTAGTAGAGTTGAACATTCAGAGCCGTTCTGTGATACTTAGTAATTCTGTGCTTCTAGGCAATCTGGGCTGTGTATCTAGGTAAAATAAATCCTAACTTTTACTGGCATGGAGTTTGCTGGGTGGTAGGAAACCAGTATGTATTCAGAGAAAACACAAGATAACTGAAGGGTAAACAAAAGCAAACAAAAACTAACAACAAAATTCAGCAGAAATCTGTCTACTGGACAAAACATTCAGTGCATCAAACACGTATAATTGCCCTGGTAATTAATAGGGCTTTCCAGTCAGCACCATCTTGTAATGGGCTAAAAGGAAAGGTGAGAAAAGGGATTTAAGAATGTGACTGTGGCTGTCTTTATTAATAAAAACAAAGCATTTCTACAATGAAAAGACTGCTCCAGTGTTTTGAAAGCCTGCACAGCAGAAGTTCCCATACTACAAGCATTTATGCAGTATATAAAACAGGCATAAGAAATCACATAGTGCATTTACTATCCACTATGATGCATTGATAAGTTCTGCTTTTTCCATGCTAAAACCAAAAATTTAACATGTATGTCAGAAGGATTTGGTATTGTCAGTGAAGTGATGTTTCTTGGATTTACCTTTTTCCACTACAAAAAGATGTCACCTTAAACTGTAGTACTTCTGTTCTGTTAGAAACCATTACAGCCTGAGACTAAATCAGAGCACTAGGCTTCTCTTCTAATGAGCACAGCAGATTATTTACTGCTTTATGTAAGTGCTTAGAATAAAAGCCAATGATTTAACAACAAATTTCCTGTTACTTCTTTACAAGTGTATATTGAGGCCTCAATTTCAAATGGTGGTTTGAAATTTGGGATTGACAAAGAAAGTCCAGTAATACATTATATAGGTTTTATATATATTTTATCTGCATTAACTTTTTTGTCTTTCAGGAAGTTGTAACTGACTTGATGAGACAGATCCAGGAGCTGAGGTCTTCAATTAATCATAAAACTGAGAGCATAGATGGGCTGACAAGAGAGCTCGAGGATATAAATGTATGTTCTGTCATTTTGAAGGACGTGGGATAGTTTTTCAGAAACGGGAGGCAATGGCATGTCTTATCATAGGTCTCAAACAGCTTAGCTTGCTGTAGCATTTTAGAAAGGAATTTCTTTTGTTTTGACATGTTGAAATCTTCTGAACATTTTATGCCTAAGGCTGTCTTGAAAACTGAACTCTTTCCACGTGGTGGGTAAAGAGCAGTGTCTCTACAGGGACCTATTCACATCCTGTAAACTACACTCAGCTGACAGTCACATTGAGATTTTCTCAGAAACTGGCAATTTAAGACCTCAACAACTGAAGTTGAATTGCAAATTTATTTTCAAGGGAGTGAATTTTTATGTTGCTGATAGTACTATATTCTACATCTGAAAATAGGGATAAAGAACTAAACCATGTTGAATAACTATGAATAAATATGATGCATCTTCTTTATTAAAATAGGTCTGGTTTGCAAACATACAGAACAACCCACAGAACGCTTTAGATAACCTATATGTACAAGCTCTGAATTCAAAAGGTCCTACAGACAATGTTGATGAGGCTCATTTCTGCATATGGTTTTCTTACCTTTTTTAGTAATTGTTTCAGTGGTTAGTATGTATTGTGGTGGCTAATACATACTAAATACTCTTTTCTCATTGTTCTGACAACTCCTTTCTAATAACATTGTTTCTACAATTTCACAGATACAATGCAGCGTTCTGGCTTTAGTCAGACACAAATATTTTAAACACGTTTGTACTTGTCATCGTAAGAGTTGTGATACACATTTATTTGTATTATGTTTGGCAGCTTTCTTTGATAACATATTTTTTCAATACTTTCTGTAGTGCAAGTATAATGTTGTTCTGGCTGCAAAAGAAGAAAGCAAAGGAATCATAGAAAATCAGAAAAAGAAGATTGAAGAACTGAGGGAAGCCTTGGAGAGAAGACAAATTGCTGATAACATTGAGGTAAAAACATTCTCGTTAGTGTGTTTTGATTATTTGTTCGACAGACCAATTGGATGTGGGTTTGTTTAAAACACTTGTGTAAAAGTTAACCTCATTTTACTCCAGACTATAGCTAGTTAAACTGTTCTTAAAGGAATTTTTCATGAGATACCTAACAAATTATGTTAAATTATCACATTACTTCGCATAAATATTTTATAAGCTATTTCATAAAAACCTATGCTGAAAGCCTGGTTTAATTTTGTTAAGGCTTCTAAGGAGTCATCAGCTGGATTTAATGGCAGAAGTAGATGATGCAGCTAAGAAAATAAGTAGAATGTATTATATTTAACATTATCTTTTCCCCCACTGCTACTATATTCAGTAACATTTTTTTCTTTACTCATAATTTTAACTAATAGCTCCACCTGCTGGAAACAGATTTAGGATGCTTTTTGATTCACCTATGGGTTTGCTTTTTAAAATTGTATCGTTTTTGAACTCTGTCTTTCCTGTTACTTCTTTGGCTACTGTTTTGGTCCATCAGGCAGAAACAGCCTGTCCTAACAAGTAATTTCCACAAGATCATCTGTCATATTAGATATACTTTGTGCAATCATGTAGCACTAATAAAGTCTTCCAGAGTGGTGTTTGCTTCTCAAAACCCATTCTTCAATAGATTTCCACTATGTTTAATAACAAGACCATCTTTTATTAATGATCATAGCTAAATTTGACATTTTGGAACCCAAAACTGAGTGACCTGCCAAATGGATCACTACTACTTTTTTGTTGTTGTTGTTTAAACTGAAGTACCAATTCTTACTAGAGTGTTTTCTGTAAGTGTATTTGGCTCCTGACAATTCACAGCATTTCTCCTTTGACTCTGTACAAAACACTAAGTACTGTTTTTCCTTCTAGGTTAACACACTTGTGTAGGTATGATGCTGCATCAGATAGGGTGGGAGTCTAGATCCTAGAATAAATCCAGAGGTACCTACAGAATAACAGTGGCTAAAAAAGCTGTACTTACTAATTCAGCATGGATTAAAATCTGTGCATTCTTTTCTAGTCTCTTATTTAAAGAATTGTATCTCTCTTAAAGTATAAGTTATACTTTAAAACAGTTGTTCGTTCCAAATATCTTCACAACCATCTAACTAAAGGTTCTCATTTTTGTTCTTCAGCCAAGACAATGGATGTGGAAAATATGCAAAAATAAGAAATTTATAGATGAATGCTTACTACAATTCATGATGAAAAAGTGGAGGGAAAGGGGAGATGCTCATAGCAACAATAACAAAACATCTTGAAACAACTCATTTAAAGTAATAACTTTAACATTTGTTTACTCATCCAATGACTTAAAACAGAGAGATCTTCTGTGTGAAGACTTGCATCATACCACTGATCAGCTGATAAGACTGACAGAGGCCTCTAAGAAACATGATTCATTGCTTCAGTGTGCGCAGGAAGACATAAAAAAGAAAGAAGCTCTAATCCAGGAACTCAGGGAACAGGTGAAACAAGGAAATTCTTCTGATAATTAGCTACTTGGGAGGTTAATTGTAGCTTCTGGAAAAGGTTTTACTTGTAATTTGAGAGCACCTTGTACACAGTACTCTTGGTGAAGAGCAATTCTTCTTCCCATAAAAGCAAAGTAGTAGTTTAAAAGCTTCTGAACAAAGGCTAGATAACTTTTAAATCCTTTGGAAATAGTGTCACAAAAATGGAGATCACAAAAAAAAACCGTTTACTCTGTAAGCAGGGTAAAATTATTAGTACCTATAACAACACAGCAACCTGAGGTTGGAATCAGGGTAACCTAGCAGTGTAACTTTTTCATTTGCTTAACACTTATCCACAAACAATATCATTATGTTATGGAGATAACTGAGCTCTAAAATGATGCAATCTGAGAGTGATTTGGAGGTTTTGCAGACTGTGTAGCTGTGTTAAGCCTTTGTCCAAATTTTAACTCTAGTTGTCACAGCTGTCATAGTGCTATGTAATATGTGTCTTGGCAAAAACTGTAATAAGGGTAAGTTATAATACATCTAACAATAACATCTAATAAGGTGAGTTATATTGGGGAGAAGAATTCTTTTGTCATGGTAGCATGTTCTCTTTGTGTCAAATCATGTTTTGACCCAGTAATACTTGCCAACAAAGCTCATAACAATTTTTGTGTGCTAGCAAGCCCTGTGAAAGGTGGGTTGTGTTAACAAAGCAAAAAAATCAAGTACGAGAAGAAGAAAATTCAGAATAACTATGCAGTCTATATTATAAATATGCTTTCCAAATATGCTTGTTACATGCAACTATTGAATTATTAACACTTATTGGGTAAATACAGAAAGCCAAAAGCGAAGTTTAAAGTAATCTAAAATAACTTGTGTACGTAAGCTTGCTCAAAATAGAGATCTGACTGCTGTTTTCTTTCATATTTTGTGTATATTATGAGCTAATTTAATTCTAATTGGAGTTTCTAATAGTTGGACAAAACGAGAGAAGAAATGGAGAAAAGGAAGAATGAATACGAACTAAAAATGAAGCAAATAGATTGCTTTGTGGACTCATCTTTAGTAACATTTCCTCAGGTATGGCTTTTGGGAGAGAACCATTTTCATTGTAATGACTCTTAAAGCTCATTGGAAAGGACTAATAAACTTTACAGCATAGCTTCAAGATGGGACCAGAAATGACAATGTATCAAGAATGGTCAAACCCCATTTCGCCTTATTTGTAACTTAAATGTATTACTGATGATTTGTATGCCAGGATCATATAACATGTACCTCCAATTAAGTATTAAAACATGTAACCAATTCATAGGGAAAACAATTCTTTACTAATAGTTTTTGGGGTGGTTTTCTTCTAACTTGACAGTGTCCAAAAACTCCCCCTAATTTTGATGTGAATTTGGCAAAGCTCTTGGAAACCCACGAGCAAGAAATAGCTGATCGGAGGGCTTCTGCAATAAACCTGGAGCACCTTGTACAGGAACTGAATGAAGAACGAAGAGCTAAAAATGATGAAATTCTAAGGCTCAAGGTACTATGAGTTAATCTCTTCAGGCAAATTGCACAGTTAAAGTAATAAAGAGCTCAGATTTTTAATAAGCTTTGATTAGTAGTCTGTCCAGTAAAGTAGGAAGGTAGTTTTCAGTCTTCTCTTTATTTAGGCTGGTAACAAATGCTATCAACTTACTTGAGATGTCTCATTCTCCCAAGGACTGGGTTGTTTTATGTTCATGAATATCAAATAGTAACATCATTTTTGCTGATGAAACTGTTCTGACTTAGTGTAAATCACATTTCTGATAAACCTGTAAATGAAAGGGTAATGCAGATCTTTGGAAAACTGTACTTGTTTTGTGAGGAATAGTTTTGTCTTCTATTTTGCTCAAAAGCGTGTGCAACTGGAAATGAAAACAGGAATTGCAATTTGATTGTCAAATAAAATGTTTCAAATTTATCTTGCCTAGGAACAGTTAAATGAGTTGGAGAACTTGCGTCTGGAAATGCAGATATTGGTGGAGAACAACAGGAATTTACAGAGCCTAGTAGAAGCTCGGAGACTAAGCAAGAACAGGTAAAGTAAAACAAAACAAGAGACACCAATCTTAAGTTGAAACAATTAAGAAAGATAAACAATTTTATAGTTTATATTTGAAACACACTTATGTATTGTTCATATAATTAGAGACTGATTCAGCTTTTTCTATGAAAATTGTTTGCTGACTTGTAAGCTTTATTGCCTTTAAACCACATATTTGTAAATAGAATAAAGTTTTATGATGGCAATAGAATAAAATAATAACATGCATATAATGTATGCTCCAACAAAGGAAGGTGTGATATTCTTGGAATATAAAAGTTTAAACCCTTCCAGAGTTGTTTCATGATGTTCAGTATTCTGTGTACAAACGTGTGAGGACAGCTACTCACGTTTTCTGGCTTATTCTGGGTAAGGTGTTGTTTTTACAACTGGTATCCTCTGTTTTTGAGAAACTTTCATCATTCTTGTGTTTCCTAGTGATCAGAAACATCCTGATGTTCAATGTCTGAAAGAGAAGGAGAAGGAAATTGCTGAGGAACGACTTGCCAAGGTACATAACCCTTCTCACCTCAGTTGCTGTTCCCCTGCTGTGAAGTGTTTTCTTCTTTTTCACGGCAGAGAGAAAACACAGATATCTGGTGAATTCTAAAAGACACAGCTTAATACTTGTATCTTAAGGTTTCTGTCTTCGTCTAACAGAATAAAGTGGGTGTCAGATTGCACAGCAAGCCACAACAGATTCAGGTCACTAAATTTGTCTCATTTCCAGAGTTGGAAAGTGAAGATAGTGTCACTTGGTAATGTCGAGGCTCTGCCAAAGGGAAGTTAGTGTCGCAGCAGAGGTTGCCATGCATCTCCCAGACAGAAGAACTCCCTATTAAAGCTCTGCTGTGTATGAATGGGCAGAGAGGTACTGCTGTGGCTTGAAATTGGAAATGTGTGCATATAGCAGAGAAATGTGAGTTACTGGACAGTAGGATGATTTTGGTAGGATCTGGAACAAGATATGTAGCATTAATTGAATGACAAATAATTTTATATAAAATTTTAAACATATATATGTGAGTGAAACTAACATTTTTGAAATTTTACAGAACAAAGCAATGGAGGAAATGCTGAAAATCAAAGCAGAGTAAGTTTAAATATTAATTGTTCATTGAACTGGAGACTTGTATTAAACTCATAAATACCAAAAAAATATATTTAAGCAATAGAGGTCCAAGATCTGAAACTGTAAAAGATGTAATTTGGAAATAATTTACACTTCTGGACCCATTGAGTTCTTACACTTTCTCGTCAGTAGGTGGTAGTAGCACCTATTGCTATATTTTCTAAAGGGGTGGTGTTTATACTGGGACAATATTCTGAGATGGATGGAACCACAGAAAAACTTACACTGAAAGGGACATTTTAAGTTATTTAAAATTATCTGCGTTTTGAATTATTTTATATGCAATGAATTCTAAGCACATTCCTTTACAATTAAATTGAAATACTGTTTATTTCTTTGTTAGTAATATTGTCATTTTAAATGTAGTTGCTTTTTTATGCTATTTGTTTAAATATTTGCTCTTCAGCTTGATAAATGAAAATTGTTTATTATTAGAGGTTTCCAAGATTGTTTTTGCACTACTGTGAAAATAATTCTGAAAATTCAAGTGCTGCATTTGTACCTTAGCTGGATAGCAGTCAAGAAATAAAACTCTGAATTAGCAGACAAAAATCAGTTTGAAAATGTTGCTACTGCTATTCTTTTCTAATCTGTATTGCCTCAGGATTCATAGTTGCTGAATCTCTTAATATTTATTTTCGTTTAATGAAAACTTTCCATGTCAGTAACTTCTTTTAAGGCTGAAGACAGTCTTTATGCACATGATTATTTTAAGTTTACCAGAAACCCTAGTCTTTTTTATGGTTTATTTTGCTTTTCAACTCGTTGGTTTTCATTCCTGTCTCGTCTCTGAAATACACTTTACAGTGCTACAGTGTCTTATACAAACAAATAATGTACAAAGAGGAAAAACATTATTTTGCCATGAAATAAGTCTTAAACACCAGGCTTCAGTGAAACAAAACGGATATCAAGAATATTTTAATTTATGCAATATTTGAATAGACATGCACAATTACTGAAGTTCATAACAAGCAGACCGCAAAGTTTGATGGCATGGTTTAATATTCAGTGAGCCTCGTGGAATTAAATCTTTTCAGCAGATAAGACATCTATCCAAAGGGGTGGTCCTTCTGTTACCAGGTCAAACAAGCTCAGACCATCTCTGACCTGTTCAGCAGTGTTTGAGGTCCAAGCCTGGTAGGGAAAAGCCACATACTAACAAGAAATGTAAAGGAAACTTGGAAGAGCAGCAGAGTTCACCTGGCAGATTTATGTGCCATAGATTAATTCTAAGTGTTCCTGTAGGTGAAACTTCTGTTTTCTTTCATGAGTGGAGTTGTGACCTGGATTGGAAACAGCATACTTCCCATAAGAAGAGCAACTCCAAAACACCACCTAGTTAAGGGATAATATCAAACACAAGAGCTGGGAAGCAAAATGTAATTTGTCCTTTACTTAGCACTGACTTCTAGGAAAAATACATTGTCTCAAAAGGATATTCCATATCCAAGGCTGACTTAGTAATTCAGTTGTATGCCATTTAATGTGGGGGTTTTTTTAAGTATTTTCTGGATCTTTTATATTGGCAGATTAGAAGAGACCAAAAATACCCTCAAAATCAAAGAGAATACTTGTCTTGAAATTACTCTGGAGATGGAACGAACAAGAGCTCTGGAGCTGAAAGCATTTCATGAAAAAGAAGAAATTAGATCAAAACTGGAGGAAATATATGAAGAGAGACACAGAATTGGAAAGGTTATATATGTATAATTTTTTGTTGTCTTTACAGTAGAATCTTAATCAACACAGGTAAAGCTGTTGCTAATTGGACAATATCCTGAATGAGTTAGAAAGCAAAGACTGACTCTGTGAAAACGTTTTATCTTGTAGTTTAGTTGTATTTGTAATTCTGTTTCCTGCGCTAGTTGAAATCTGGGTATGGAACTCACTGATACAATTTGTAATAAAAAAAAATGTTGCAGCTTTTTTTTTTCTGCCCTTTTTTTTTTTTTTTGTGCCCTTTGGAGGGATCTAATGTAGTGCCTCAGGAAACGTTTCCTGAATGAACCAACTCCTGCATCATATGTTTCAACAAATTTAAATGTTAGTGTGTTAATAGTCCTAAAGGAACTATTTCTTCTGAAAAGGAGGGGCTATGGTTATGAGATAACACTGTGTATTTATTAATTACAGGAAATGGACTTGCTGAGGAAGCAAGTTGATTCCCTTGCTGAGGAGAACGGGAAATTACTTGGTCATCAAAACTTAAACCAGAAAATTCAGTATCTTGTGAAACTGAAGAAAGATTACACTAAACTTACTGAGGTGAGTGGTAGAGTAGAATACAGATGAAGTAGTGGCCTGACATAGAAGAGAGCCTAGGCTTTGAGAATTAAAACTCAAATTCTTGCTCTTCTGTTGGAGAGTAATAGATAGATGCATCTCTAATTTTATGCAATTGTGTGGGTCATGGCTGTCAGTCTACTCACAGACCCCAGATAAGAATCACCCCATCTTATTTTCTCAACTACATAGTATATAAAACTCTTGAACAAGTGTAGATAAAACTTATTTAGAGTTATGAAAGGAGTATAATTTCCCTGATATACTCTTTTTTTTTTCTGTTTTACAGGAGACTGAAAAACTACGAGTTGAAAATGCTTTATTGAAAGAATCAAAAAAATGTGACATATGCAGGCATCATGATCAGCTGTAATGACAAAAGGAAAACTGCAAGAGCCATATTTTTTTGAAGCGTACAGAATAAGCAAGAGTCAGTTGTCAAACTTGACATTTCCTGTGGTCCTGAAATAATCAACTATTTTAACTCCTGAACTTTTTGCTGATAATAACTTTTAGTGAAGAATTCTATACGGGCAGCTTTCAATGAGATATTCATGCTTTCCTATAATTTTTCAAAACCTGATTTTTGTATAGATGCTGGAAGATACTTCTTTGAAATGTTAGTACCTTTCCAAGGAAAAACCTTCTCACTGGGAACAGACCTGGATTTTTCTTCCTTTTGTGCTTTTATTCAGGTTCCTACCTCTTCTGAAAGTGCTACATTTTTTTATCAGCAGAATTTTTAAAAGTAAAACTTGTGATTTTTTTTTTTTTTAGCTAAACTGAGGGTTTACTGAGTTGCTTTAAAATAATTTTTATATTGAAGTTTGTTCAATAAAGCATGACTGTGAATTTAGTAAGAATTGTAAATAGTACTATAAATATCTTTTGACTTTGTATTCTTTTCTTTCTCTATTTGAAATTAAAATCCTTTTTAAACCTTTTTCTCCCCCCCAGTATAAAAGTGCAGTAGACTTCTACTTTGGCATTGTAGGAAGCTGTTTGTAAGTATTTTGCAAGCATTTTCTTATCAAACAAAAGTTAGAAATGTTAACAAATGATATCTTAAAATATGCAGAACATTTTTAGGAGTATAGTATGTTAATGTAATCGCACTTAAGATTTATTGCAATAGCTGAAACTTATTAGTGGAAAACAGTATTGATTTATATGGCAATATGAATCACTGTTTAACTTTATTTTTTTTACCATTGTTCTATTTTTGGTTACTTAATACAGTACTGCTATTGCCCAGGAGCAGTGGGGCAAAACGGACTGAAGACAAGGATGTGTGTCAAGTGAAGGGGAGGATACTTAGTGAGTTTGCTCAGTATTTGGCTATGGGGAAGAAGAATTTCTTCCAGTTTATCTCTGAATTTTAAAGTTGCCTAATCCTATAGATTTGTTTCTACTTGAAGTATAGAAGTAAAAAACTAACTGTAAACTGGGGGTGTGGGGGTTTTTTTTGTGTAGACTTGAAACTGAGAAGAGTTTGGTTTTTCTTCTGTAAACCTTAAACATTGAGTTGTTGGGGTTTTTTTCTGTAGAACTTTAAAGTGGGGAAACTTTTTTTATTGTAGGCAACTGTGATAAATGACTAAGTCTTTAAGCAAGATTATGCTCAAAGATTAAAATTTTATTAAATGCAAGCAAACAGAGTCGGGTGCCCCAGGAGTCTCGGCTATGCCAAGACACACACACTTAGTTCAGTTCCCCCCTTTTATACTTCTTTTCCAAAGTCTGTCTCATTTTTCCTGCCATGTAATGTCTTATTGGTTCTCTATAGTAATACATGTTTATCATATCTATTTCTTGAGAAGAAGCTGATCTTTGCAAGTGAGTTCCAAGAATAGGCATATCTGCTTTAGCGCGTGCTCTCTTTACTTCTTAGGGTCTTCTCGGCTCCTCTCTGGTGGTCGGTAGATGAAGTAAACAGTTTTCCTCAGCTGGTCCTTAGGATAAGCCTAAACTTTTACACATGCAATTCACAGGTTTTTCTTAGATAACACCATGAAGTTAACAGTACAACTGGTTTAAACTGATATACCAGGCGGCTCCTGCAAGACATAGGAACTGTTTGCATATTATTATTTAGCTGTAATCTTGAGAAAAACAGAGTGGTCAACGCCTGCGGCCATACAAGGGTATGCAACAGATAAGGTCACATTTCATCACGCCCTAGCGTTATTCTATATCAACACGAATCAGGTGAACATATTTCACAGCAAGTAATTAGTAAAGATCAGAACTAACTACCCCCGATAACTGTTTCTCTAGAGGCCAGGCAGAGAGGGGTTTGTCGTGGACAACAAAGGTGCAGTCTCTTGTGGATTTTGTTATTGCCATGTTCTGTCTTTACAAATCTCCCTCGCTGCACTTGTTTTGTCTGGTGTTTTTGGATCCTTTCCATGCAGGCAAAGTTCTCTGTCCCTCCCCGGCTGAGAAGGCACTATCCCTGCTGCCTTTCTCTGTGTTCATCTGTCTACAGTAGGACTTATACCGTTATTTTAAAATTCTTATAAAAAGCCTTTGTATATAAACGAACATTCCACAAGTTCACACTCCTACCCCTTCCCGCGCCTCCGAGATCTTTGCAGCCGCCTTCCGGGGCGCGCCCGGAAGGCGGTGCGCTCTGAGGGGCGGTAAGGTCTCCGTGATGACAGGCGGCGGCGCGGCAGCGGCGGCCTCGGGGTTGCTGGGAGCGGCGGCTGCAGCCGTGGCAAAGCTGGCGCTGAGCGGGGTGTCGGCAGGTGGCCGGGTAAGGAAGGAGTAAATCGGCAGGGAAGGGATTTCCAGAACTTTAACGTCTGTGGCTGCGCGCGCGCTCTGCCTGTGGTCTTCCCTGACAGGTCTTCGCCTGTGAGGGCGAAGCAGCACGCAGGTTCTTGTGCTTTTCCCGGGGTTGCACAGCTTCTGTCCTCAGAGGAATTTGTAGAACGGTGACTCATCTCCTGAGGGAGCCTAGCCTTGTAGCTGCTGGAGGGTTGGCTAATGTGTGGTGGTAATGTAAACAGACAGTAAGCAGATTAAAGGAAGTCTGCTGGTACAGAAAAGGGAATAAGCATGGTATGGAAATGCCTGAAACCAAATCTGACTCCTTTGCAGGGGTTTTATAGAATGTTTTGGGTTGGAAGGGACCTTCAAATTTCATCTAGTCCAGTTCCTCTCCAATGAGAAGGGACATCCCCAACTGGATCAGGTTGCTCAGAATCCTGTTCAACCTGACATGGAATATTTCCAGGGATGGGGCTTCTACCACCTCTCTGGACACCCTGGGCCAGTGTTTAACCACTCAGTGTAAAAGTTTTCTTCCATGTATCTAGTCTAAATCCTCCCTCTTTTAGTTTAAAACTCTCATTCCCTGTCCTGTTGCTGTAGGCCCTGCTAAAAAGGTTGTCCCTTCTTTCTTACAGACCTCCTTTAAGTATTCAAAGGCTACAATACAGTCTCCGTGGAGCCTTCTCCAGGCTGAACAACCCCAGCTTTCTCAGCCTGTCCTCACAGCAGAGGTATTCCAGCCCCCTGATCATTTTGTGGCCTCCTCTGGACATGCTCCAACAGGTCCTTGTCATTCGTGTATTCAGGATTCCAGAGCTGGACACAGTACTCCAGATAGATGTATTGTTATGTCAATTTTACTTTAAAAGAAGGATAATAGTATGCTTGAGTATCAAACGCTTGTTCTGAGCCTGCTGTTTTGCTAACAACATTACCCTTCTACCTCTCTTGTTTTATCTAACTCGTGACAACAGCAGAAAGGTGGAGCAGATGATTTCCAGTGTGCTGCTCAGCCAATGTGCTCATCTGGCAGGCTCTCTGTTAGGATGATCTTTATCTTGGTGGTGTTTCTCAAACCTTGTTGTGCTTAGGGTTATATGGGGCTGCTGCCCTTTTGCCTCAAAAGTAGTGTGCTTACCTGCAGAAGTGAACGCTCTCACACAGACATGGCAGAGCTGGAGAAGTACACAAGATTGTGTGTGAATGGGGAAATGCTGAGGTAGACAGCATGTGTATTATAAAAACACATTGTAGAGACTCATTTAGGTGTAGAACAAAGGCTGTTACTCACATGGCGAATGTACAATAGGACTTAAAATATCCATCTTTGCATCAGGGGAAAAAAAAGTTGAATCGTGTGATTGTTAGAGATGGTTAAGAAAGCAAAACCTCAGTATTTTCTAATCTTGTTGATCCTTTTGATACATCCTGCATGCTTGCTGCCAAGGCATTTCTGCAGAGCAGCCACAAGGTGACAAAGTCAAGGAGTTTCATGTTTTAAGGAAGAACTACAGTAATCTAAAAATAAGAGCAGATGTCGTTTGTGCAACGTGAAAGCAGAAGCAAATGTGAAGAATGTATTGGTGCTTCTAAGAAGTTACGAAGTAGCAGGATACTTGATGACAGCACGGATTTCCTGGCCAGAACAATATATTGTCATGGCCCAGCCTCAGAGTGGCCTAGCCAGGAGAGGTCATTTCATTTGAACAAACGTTTCCCTTTACTTTCCTCTCTCCCCTGCCAAGCTTCATCTTAAAATTACTTCTGCCGCTTCAGGAGTGATTCTGGATTATCTGAAATGTACACTGAAATTAATCTTCTCTTAGAAAAGCAATCAGAACAGTAATCCTTGACTCACGGGGCTGGCTTGGCTGAGCCCTTGGCAGGGGAGAAATTTATACTTCCCTACTTCCTTGTGGGGAACACCTGGACATATTCCTATCTTTGCATGCATGCCATTGCTGTGACTATTCCTCTGCCTGTGACAGAGAGGGACTCAACCTCTCTCTGGGAAGACCTTCCTCCTGGGCATATGCCAGTTAAAGAACACACAGCAGCTGATTTCCCTGGCTCTGAAATGGATCAGAAGACGACCTCATGGGTTCAGGGTCACTTTTGAAGGTAGCATGGCTGCTATGATGGTGGGAACCAGCTTTACTCCACCAGTGATAGACTCAGTCATTCAAGTCAGGCAGGACCTCTGGAGGTCTCTAGTCCAATCCCTGCTCTGTAAGAGTTGCTGTTGACCTTTTCCAGTCAAGTTTTGAATACCTGCAAGGTTGGAAAGCACATGACCTTGTTTGGTCACCTTTGTTTTGCCTTGTGTCGGCTCAAAATTTTGCTTGTCCAACACTTCCTCTTGCTACCTCTTGTCATATCACACAGAATCACAGAATATTAGGAGTTGGAAGGGACCTTGAAAGATCATCTAGTACAACCCCCCTGCCACAGCAGCATTCCCTAGACCAGGTCAGACAGAGGCATGTCCAGATGGATTTTGTCCAGAGAAGGAGACTCCACAACTTCTCTGGGCAGTCTGTTCCAGTGCTCTGTCACCCTCACTGTGAAAAAATTCCTACGTGCATTCACACGGAATCTCCTATGCTTCAGCTTACAGCCATTGCCTCTTGTCCTGTCACTGGGCTTCACTGCGAAGAGCCTGACCCCATCCTCCTGACACACACCCTTCACATATTTAAAAGCATAGATGAGATCACCCCTTAGCCTCCTTTTCTCCAAGCTAAAGAGACCCAGCTCCTTCAGCGTTTCCTCATAAGGAAGATGTTCCACAACTAAAAGAGGAGCTTGGGCTCCATCCTCTCTACACCCTCAGGCATATGGTAGAAGAGAGTAACCAGATCCCTTTTTCTTAAGGCTTTTTTTCCCCCATCAGCATACCTTGTTAGGCTCTTACTGATCCAGAAGCATGCTGAATTTAGTTGAGTCACAGAGCATTGTTTTCCCTTCTCATCTCTACTCTCAAATCTGCCTGTGAACTAGAGGTGCGCGTGAATATGCACAACATCCCCAAAGTAAAGAGTGGAAGGTGATGGGTTATGAAGATGTGATTGCTATGGACTTGGACAAAGCCTTGCTTTCACTCTATTTTTTTGTGCTCACTGATATTTGTGAGAGACATGTTCTACCTGTGATCTCCCTGGGTGTGTCTTCATGTAAAATACATGGTACCTGGAGGCTAGGGAAATGGCCGCAACAGCTAAAACTATGGTTGTAGGGGAAGACTATGAAGGATGAAGGCTTTTTAGGCAGAATTGTGCCCTCTTCAGGCAGAGGCTGTTAACGTGTCTTGTCAGGTTGTATAAGGGGGTAGATGTTTCTTGAGAATCTAGTTGGCCTTGAAAGCCCATGAATTCAGAGGTGTTTTGTTGCTGCTAAATGCTGGAGCATAGAGCACTCAGTAATCTGCTCTCCAGCGAATGTGCAAAATAAGGTACAAAGTCCCTTAGAGCTTGCTTTCACAGAATGTTAGGAGTTGGAAGGGACCTCAAAAGATCATCTAGTCCAGCACCCCTGCCACAGCAGGATTCCCTAGACCAGGTCATACAGAAGCGTGTCAGGATGGGTTTTGAATATCTCCAGAGAAGGAGACTCCACAACTTCTCTGGGCAGTCTATGCCAGTACTCTGGCACCTCAATTGGGAAAAAATTTCCTCACAAAGGACTCCACTCTGCCCTTGCTGCAGCAGTAAGGCAGGCAAGTTTGTGGGAGGTGCTGAGGGCTAGTGGTTTGGGTCTCAACCTGAATTCACAACAGATGGGTCCTGGGCCACATGCAGCACCAGCACATACGTCTTTGGTGTTGATTTTGCCCCGAAGTGCCCATGAATTGGTAAGGGTGAATGAGCAGTTGGTGAAAACACAATTTTTTCCTTTTCATCTTGCAGCTGCCTGTGTTGCTGCGCATTGGCTGTGTTGTCTTGGTGTTGGTGTGCAATGCAGTGATGTGGACAGTATTTGCAAAAGCCCTGAGGCTCTCCTCCTCCTCAGCCACTGCCTCTGTGACAACGACAGCCTCCAACTTCATCTCTTCGGTGAGTAGATCCCTTCCCTAGGTGGAGGAGCACAGCCATGCAGGAACGGTGACACTGGATGTGACTGGTTGTAGCTCATCTCCCAGTGCAACTGGCATCACTGGCTACAAAGGGAGAGTTACAGGCAGACATGAAATGATTATAGTGGTCCTCAGCTGCTCCGACAGTTGCTCATAGCAGAGGCTATAGGACTTCTCTGGGTGGTGCAGAAGGAAGCATGTTGCTGCCCAGCGCAGTGCATTGCACCAGCTCTGTGGTTTACTGAAATTTTCTAACTGCCACTGAGAGCCAGAGCTGGGAGCTTTGCTTTGTTTTGCTTTTCCTTTGCAGCACTTCATCTATAGGAAACCAAAGCCTCTCTAGCTGGGTGTGAATGTGGACCACCTCTAGTGACAGCAAAAACATTTTTGACCCACAGTTTTTTGCTGCTTGCTTTTTGCTCTCAGCAGCTGTCTGCCCTGTTTCTGTGCTCCAGCTCACAGTCAGCTTGTGGTGGTGTCTAAAACTCCCAAGTCAGTTGGAATTGCCCAAATCAACTGGAGATTTGGGTCACAAAGGGGGATGGAAAGGCAGGGACGCACACACCTATCTGTCTAAATCCTGCTTTGGGACTTCTAGGCTGTTTGGTTGAATAAGTCACTCTGTCTTATATCAGAAATATAGGTGACACACAGGACTAGGGAAGTGATGGTCCCCCTGTACTTAGCACTGGTGAGGCTACACCTCAAATACTGTGTTCAGTTTTGGTCTCCTCACTACAAGAAAGACTTTGAGGTACTCGAGTATGTCCAAAGAAGGGCTACAAAGCTGAGGAAGGCTCTAGGGCACAAGTCTTCTGAGGAACACCCGAAGGAACTGGAGTTGTTTAATCTGGAGAAAAGGAGGCTCAAGGGAAGACCTTGTTGCTCTCTGCAACTACCTCAAAGGAGGTTGTGGCAAAGTGGGATTGGTCTCTATCTCTAAGTAATAAGTGATAGAAGAAGAGGGAACATCTTCAAGTTGTGCCAGGAAAGGTTTAGCTTAGACATTAAGAAAAATTTCTCTCCCGAAAGGACTGTCAAGTGTCGCAATTCGCTGCACAGGAAAGTGGTGGAGTCACCATCCCTGGAGGGATATAAAAAAGGTGTAGATGTGGTGTTGAGGTACATGGTTTAGTGCTGGACTTGGCCGTCCTGGGTTAATGGCTGGACTTCATGATATTGAAGGTCTCTTCCAAACAAAGCTCTTTTATGATTCTGTGATCCCCAGCAGCCGTTTCTGTTGGTGATTTCAGCAGGAGTTTCCTCAAGCATGTTTTTTCCAAGGCCAGGTCTCCCAGCAGGAGGCCTCTGAGCTCTGGCAGTTCAGACCAGGCAAAACTTTGTTTCTTTTCTTTTCCTTCAGGCTGTCCTGGGCAGGCTTCTTTTCGGGGAGACATGGACACCTCTGTGGTGGGTTGGCCTCACCATGATGCTCTCTGGCCTCATGCTGCTGCACACAGCTGCACCCCAGCCATCACAGCTCCCAAAGGAGAAGAAGGAGGCTTGATGACTGCCGGAGGAGGCACAACACCATGTAACCCCTCACCAGCTTGCATGTTCATGGTGTCTGCAGTCTCCAGCCAACTCCAAATGCACTAGCTATGGACCTGCTAACTTCTGCTTGCCTTCTGAGCTGCCGACTTGCAAAGTCATGCTGGTTGCATCTTTCCTGACAGGACATCAGTGGTGTGGTGGCAGTGACAGCCTCAGAGGGAGCTGGTGTGCTCTGAGTCAGTGTTGTGGAAATCAGATCCAGAGGCTTATCAGCTGCTCCTCCTCTTCACACCCTGCAACTGCAGAGCTTTCCCTTGGGGAAGGCTGAAAGTAAACATGGTGACTATGGAAGGTGCCTGTGCATCAGTACTTTTCCATAAGAGGACCCATCTTGAAATAGACGAGCAATCAGAAGTAGACGCTGAAGCATCTGATATTTCTGTTCTGCTGTTCCTAACTTTTCCTCTCTGCATCTTGAAATGTTGCCTACTGCTGCCTGTAAGTCTGTAGAACGTTCCCTTAATTCCTTCACCTATCAGTCACATACACCTTTTAATTTGGCATTGGTATCTGACCCCTGTTATTTCCACTTACTCTCTCCTCACATGTTCTTTTCACTGTAAGGCTGCTACTCTTTCTTTAAACAGGATGGGGTTTTGATCACTGTTCCTGCTGTGTGTGTATGTGAGGCTAACTCTGGATCAATACAACAGGCTGCATGTGAACAGTCAGCCACTTTCACTAGGCGTGTCCACATTCAACACATTCCCCCCTACCCACTTAAGTTGGTATTTGCTTTTGTGTTTGGTAAAATGGAGTTTCTCAAGCAACATGGTTTTTTTATACCTCTTGATGATGCTAATTCCCATTCATACTTGATGTAATCAGCCAGGTCACTCGTACACACGCATCTGCTGAATTTTGGGTCAATGATTACTCTGTTCAGATGCTGGCACGGTGCATGTGTCAAGAATCATCATTTCCAAGGTACTGACTTTTCTGTCCTGCCCACACATACTGCTTTACCTGAAAATTTTTTGGTTGCTATCCTGATCAAGAAATGTAGTGATACATATAAATGTATGCATCACACTGATGATATCACTTGTTAGCTTTGGGATTGCCAAGTTGTCTTTGTCTTGGAACAACAGAAAGTGAGTAATGATTGTGGCATGTGCACAAAACCTAAGGGCACATTTCTGTTAGTCTCAGTGTCAGAACCTGTCAATCTTATCATGACTGGCAGATCTGTTTAGTGTCCAAAAGGAGTGTAAAAATGGACTTTCAGGTAGAAATGCCACTGGAGTTAGGTTTGTGCCTTTTTCTGCTTCATATCAGGAAGATGAAAAGTCAGTGTCCCCAGAAAGGTCTGGGAGCTGTTTGTTCTAAGTCCCATGCTTCAGGAGACCCTCTTAGCTCATCACATCTGGTAGCCATGTCTCAAGAGGGGCAAAGCCTTTGCCTGTGCTTGTCTTCTCCTTCAAAGAGAGAAGCTGCATATGTGGTGCAGAAGAAGGCAGAGTGCACTGAGTGCTTTTCCCCCATACCAACGCGGGGCTTTGCACCCATGAAGCTCTTTGGTTAGCAGCAGTGATAGAGTGGGATGCATCTGGCTGCCTGGGAAGCTGGGGCTTGACATGGTGACTCAGCATTCCTCATAGCTCTGCGGAGATGGCAACCAGGAACTAGGCTTTTCTAAACTAACTACATTGTCTCCTTAGGCTTTTGTACATGATGGAGAAATACTGAAGGCTGCAAGCATGATTTGTTTGCAAATCTTGTTAATTTTCAGTTAGCTGTAAGTTGTGATCACCTTCACGCGAATGGCAGGGGAAGGACCACTTTCTCCTCTCTGCTTAATTTGGCTGTTGCCCCTCCTTCTAACAAAGCTTTTTGAAAGTTTTTTTAACATGGACTCTCAAAACTGGCGTTTCTTTATTACAGTCATTGTTGGAGGTCAAGGTCTAGGAGATGTTTGCACACGTGAAGGGAGTGTGGGCAGCGTTTTACTTGGTGATACTCACTTTTAAGGCGGAAGAAAGTAAACTAGGGTTGTAAATCTGCTGTCGTAAATATTTTAAGGTGGGAACGGAAATACAATTTCCTCCGGTTCCTGTGGGATGAAAAGATTGCCAAGCAGTATGTGTTTTTTGTTAGAATCCCTCTCCTCTGTTTACATAGGGTTTGGTCCACGTTTGCTGATGTTGCTTGCCAGCATGAGGCCAGGGCTGCAAGGAAGGGTGCAATTGCCGTATGGCAAAGCAGTGTACTTCTGGTGAATGGTTCATGTGTGGATGACTGGAGGTGATCTCAAAAAGAGGTGCTGGCATTTCCAAATTAAAACACTGTCCGAAGCTCAGCAGCTGAAACTTAATATTTAGAAACATTTTAGACCACACACACACAAAAGGTGACGTGAGACTGAGTGAGTGGTGTTTGAAGAGTGAGCAGCTCAAATATGGTAGACCTTGTAAGCTGGCTGAAGATCATAGCCAACTGTAAGACCTTAGTGTACCAGGACAGAAGGTGGATTATCTTAAGTGGGAACTAGAGTACTGTGCATGGGTAGAGTTTTTGGACACTTGAGTTGAGGTATTTTTAGAGAAGAGTCTTAGGACCACATTTCCTGCTCAAATTCCAGCGAAGTAACACTTTTGTTTGCACATCTCCCAGACATTGGCTGCAGTGAGTTTTCCTGCACTTTCCCCTCATTGTCAAATGCAATCTATTTTTCGATATCTTGATTAGATTTTGCTCAAGTGGGGCTATACAATCTCATTTTAAACAGCAGAAGAAGCAGGTGACTGGTTAACAGCAAGGCTTACAGTGTTGCTCATGAATACTGAAGTAAATTAAGGACTGGAGCACCTCCCCTACGAAGACAGGCTGAAGGAATTGGGGTTCAGCCTGGAGAGGAGAAGGCTTAGAGGGGACCTTATAGCAGCCTTTCAGTACCTGAAAGGGGATTATAAGACAGAAGGAGAGAGACTTTTCTCTTGGTCTGATTGCAACAAGACACAGGGGAATGGCTACAAGCTGAAGAAGGGGAAATTTAGGCTGGAGATTAGAAGGGGGTTCTTTACCCAAAGGGTGGTGAGGCACTGGAACTGGTAGCCCAGAGAGGTTGTGGAGGCCCCGTCCCTGGCAGTGTTTAAGGCCAGGCTGGATGTAGCCCTGGATGACCTGGTCTAGTGCATGTGGCATCCCTGCCCATGGCAGGGGGCCTGGATCTTTAAGGTCCCTTCCAACCTGAGCCGTTCTATGATTCTAAATACTCTTGAATGAATGGTTGGAAGCATTTGAAAAAATTGTTGTATAAACAAGGTCCAGGAGTGTTATATTCTAAGATAAATAATACCTTGTCTACCTTCACAAGGAACAAAGGCAAATAAAATTATAGTTGTAGTTGAACCTTAAGCCATAGTTTGACTGATTAGATAAGGAACTAAAAACCTGAGAAATAGCCCTGTTGCCATTGACAAGGAGCCATTGGAACTTGGAAGGTTTGTACAACATCTCAGTCACAGTATATCTCAAAATAATTTGAAGGGCAGTATGTTTGCCTGGGTGATAAGTAGTAGATGTAAAAAATAAGATTGGTAGATTGTTCTGCTGAGTTTGTTACATTTGTAATTTCTGAAGAATTTTATTCAGTGCCTTGTGTTGGCCCTTCAGAGACCTTCAATATTGATTACATTTCACAAATGTCACAAACACACTTAATCCCACTACAATATTACAAGCAATGATGTGTTTTTAAAGAAGGAAATGGTGGTGACTCAACACTCCAGAAGAGTGGTGCCATGGCTCTGACCTTGGCTGTCACAGTAAAATCATTAAATCTTTTTTCCTGACTAGGGAGGTGATTGTACCTCTGTACCAAGCACTGGTGAGGCTGCACCTCAAATACTCTAGCACTGCTCTAGAGCTCTCATGAGCTTTGTTGCCCTTCTCTGGGCATGCTCCAGCACCTCAAAGTCTTTCTTATAGTGAGGAGCCCAAAACTGAATGCAGTATTTGAGATGCAGCCTCACCAGTGCCGAGTACAGAGGTGCAATCACTTCCCTAGTCAGGGAGCTTCTGAGGAGCAGCTGAAGGAACTGGAGTTGTTTAATCTGGAGAAAAGGAGGTTCAGGGAAGACCCTGTTGCTTTCTGCAGCTACCTGAAAGGAGGCTGTAGCAAGGTGGGGGTTAGTCTCTATCTCCAAGTAACAAGTGATAGGACGAGGGGAAACATCCTCAAGTTGTGCCATGGGAGATTTAGTTTGGACATTATGAGAAACTTCATATGAAAGGTTATTAAGCCCTGGAATAGGCTGCCTACAGCACTGAAGGGATTTAAAAGTGGTGTAGGTCTAGTGCTGAGGTCCTTGAGGTTTAGTGGTGGCCTTGGCAGTTCTGGGTTAATGATTGGATTTGATGATCTTAAAGGCCTCTTCCAGCCAAAGCAATTCTATGATTTTTCCTAGATGTTTAAGGAAAAGCATCTGTAAATGACTGTACTAACTGCCAACACTTCCAAAGCAGCTCCCTGGCCTGCTGCACGCCCTTGAAGTCTTGAAAGATTGCTGGTGCTGGGTTAGTACCTGGGATGTTCCCGGGTTGGGCCTCTCACTCCCATTTTGCGGGGGGAAGATGATGCACACCCTGCTCAACCCTGCACAGGTCGTGCCTGGTACAGAGGCTACACTGCACCCTACAGGGATAAAGCCATGACAATGGAAATAAGAGGGAGGAAAGGGCTGGAAAGACTGGTAGTAAGTGGGGTGTGGTAGATGGTACCACCACGTTTTGGAAGAGGCATGCATGTTTTGAACCCATTGCTTGGTCTCACTGCAGCTCACAGGTCACTGTGAGCTGCAGTTTCATCCCAGCTGTGGGAGTCAGGGATGGGGCTTGGCTAGGTGAGCAGCTCTCCTCCTCCCCTGACACAGGCAGAGCCTCTCTGTTTTTTGAGAGATATGAGTCAAACAACTCTGCTTTGCACCGTGGCCTGTTCTTCATGTGTGTGCACAGTCTGAACATCAGCCAGGGCTTCAAACCTAATTGCTTTAAGTGAAGGCAACACTTAGAAAGAAGTGAGCAGTGCCCTGGGGAAGGATGTGGCATTACAAATGCAACATCTCCTGCTGCCAAGCAGCTGTTTCCTCGTCTGGGGAGAAGGTATTTTTAATGATTAGTCCTCTTCAGGGCACTCCTGAGTTAGGCAGTTCACTGGCATGGCTCTGCCAGGAGCCAGTGCTGCATGAAGGTGTTTCATAAGAAACCCTGGTGGGCATGGAGTTACTCCAGCTGCCTACCACGGTGAGAGCATCTTGTGCTGCTGTGAAGGACAATGACCTGGATGCTACAAAGAGGGATGAGTGGGGAGTATGCTGGCTTGGTTGCTTTTCAGGACAAAAAGCCACAGATCCCTGCCGTCAGTCATTTCTAGCATTCCAAGGAGACCACCACAAGTGACATGAACAAAGGCCAAAGCCTTTGCATCCATTGTGTTTTAGGTCTGCTTCCATGCAGCACTGTGCAGAACCAGCTCCTTCCTGCAAATCCTCCTGGTCTAGGAAAGTTCTCTCTTCTCAGTAGGTAGTGATTTCAATTGCACTGCAGGCTGGTGGGGATGTAACATGGCATCATCTGACCTATAGTCTCTAGACTGTGTACATCTATATGTAGGTAGACACCCACACCCACAGGGACGGATGGGAGAAGCTGCAGAAAGACACATTACTTGAAGACACTGGCATGCAGGTTTCTGTTTTCTCACTTTGGCATGTGCAACCAAACACAGATCCTGTAGGTGGGAAGGTATGGCCAGTGTTTTCCTTGTTCTCTGAAGCTGTTTTTCATATATGGATAAACTGTTTTATCCCTGATTCAATATTTGCGTTATTGATTTCCCTGCCCCTACCATTTATTTTTTGCAGGCCTCTTATGCTTTATTTTACTGGTACCTTTTCATATCGTTTGCTTTAGGTGTAGTCTGTGGGTATGTGTCCACACTGCAATCAGTCAGTGTGGTCATACATGCACACTCGAAGCTAGTTCATGGGTGAGTGGCAGTAGGGTGGATACGGCCTTGGAGTAACTGCACCCACCCTGTTGGACCCTTTCCAAGCATACTCTGCGGGAGGGGTCCTTCTCCCATCTTGGATCTCTTGATGAGGAGGGATGAAGGTGTGAGGAGTGAGCTAGCAGGCTAGGCCCATTCACTGCAGAAAAGACACAGTGGTGGTTTGTAACGGGCTGAGAAGACCATGAGTTGCATGGAGAAAATAAGTTGTGATGGTTGTTGAGTGTCTACTACAAGGTTGGGGGCCACAAGGGAAGCTAGCAAGCTTCAAAGCCAGAGGAGCTCCATCCTCCTGCAACATGTCATTCAGCCGAGGAACTCCTGTCCACAGAACGCAGTAGAGACTGGTGTGTTCCTCAGGTTCAAAAAGGGAGCAATGTTATTAAAAAAAAAAAGAAGTGACACAATAACAGATTTTGTTGTTGTTGTTTCTTGCACAAATACCTAACAAAGAGTTTTACTGAGAAGCAGAGGTACCTTATCCTGAGCCATTTTAGTCCAATACCTAACAAAGAGTTTTATTGAGAAGCAGAGGTACCTTATCCTGAGCCATTTTAGTCCAATACCTAACGTAATCGTCTCAGCTCTGGAGCATCCTTATTTAGGTGTTTCCGGTGCAACACTTGCACCAGAGTTGAGGGTCAAGCAGTCATAGTACTGAAATCCCAAGTTCAACTTTCACACATGGTTGTTCTCTATATCTAGACTGATTTTGCAATTTTGCCTTTTGCCTCTTGCATCTCAGCCAGGGAAGCAGAAAAGGATCTTGGAAAAATAAACAGAAAAGGTATTTTAACATTATGGCATTTTGGCTTGCTGTTAAAGCAGGTCTGTATTTTTACAAGGTGGCATGGCCTAAAACCTGTTTCCTTTGATGACCACGGGACTTTTAGGTCAGGGAAAATGCCATACAAGAGCATTTTGCCTAGGTAGCTGGAAGCCTACATGTGGTGTATGTGTAGTTATGGTCTCTGTTTTGTCACTGTCTTGGCCTTCTAAGGAGCAGACTCCCTGGGTGGTGCTAGCTTGGGCACAGAGTGATACGCTTTTCATTCCTTCCAGAGGTAAATGCCCAAAGCTAGTCACCTACATCCTTAACTTTAGGTCAAAAAAACCCTCTTTCAAGATTTGGTGCAAAGGAAACAGTGGAATTTCTGTAATAATTTTATTGGCATCAATCACTCCTTTGGTATTTGCCTGTGAGAAACTCATTACCAGGTAGCTGAGGCCAGATGACTTGGCATCAGTTAAGACCTGGGCTTGGCCATCTTGCATCAACCCCTGACGTCCGATTGCCTGCCACAAGTTAGTTCATGTAAGGTTAGAAGAGAATCTGCCTGCTGAGAACACGGGATGCCCTTGGGCCGTAGCTGACAGGCCACTGTCATGGCCCATGGTTGGTGTACGTGAGTGAGAAGTGATCAGATCAACGCTCCTTTCAGAGTAACAGCACTAGCATTTCAGGATCATTACATGGATGAGATGTGTCTTGCTAATAGGAAATTCCTAATGAGTGAGATACATCCAGCCCAAAAGAGATGGACCAGATCCTTGGCTGTTTTCCATCTGTGCTTTTTTTTTAAATTTTTGTCCCCCCAAGACTTCGCATGACTTACTACTCCCTAGACTGTGATTCAGGAAGGACTCAACATGTACTTGATGCTACCTGTGGGAGCCATCCTGTTGTGGTCAGTGGAAGGCACCTTCTTGCTGTGGTGCCTCTTGGGACTCAGACATGGGCTAAAACCTGTGGTGCTTTTGGTCTGTGTTTTAAGTGTTACTCTGACTCGACATAGGAAAAAAAGACAAAACAGAAACAACTTGAAGCCTTATATGGTTATAAAAAATGTACATTGCTGTTATAAAAGGCAAATTCACCATAACCAGACATGGGGTCATGAGTGAGTAAAAATGTAAAGCTAAGGATTGGGTTATACTTCATGTCCTTCCTACTTGGCATCAATATCTGGTCATGCTCTGAAAGTGTGACTTGTTCTTGTCATTTTTGATATGCAAAATAAACAAAACCTGAGACAGAAGTCAAGCTTGTAAATAGGGGAGCAGCCACTGAGGAATTCTGATTTTATTTGTTTGTGGTTTGTTACCTTGTTATGCCAGCTAATAAGGTGACTTACCTTGCAGCAGGTAGATGCAGATAAGGCCGATAGCCTCTGGTGTCTGATTTTGCAAGCTGGGAAGTGAGTCGCTGAGGTTATTGGTAATCAGCTAGAAGTTGCCTGAGAAAAAGATATCTTCTGCTTCTGTTAAGTAGAAGAGTGTGCTTTTATGAGATAGGTTGAAGTGTTTAGCTGTTACAAATTTTGGGAAAAAATTCCAAAGGGCTGGTGTTTTACATAGCTTGTCCAAGGAGGAGAAAAAAACCATGCTGCTGAACTGTGGCCAACCACTCTGACCAGCAAAAAGAAAAGGAGATTTGCCTGTAGGATAAACAGAGATCAACTCCTGACCACATGAAACAAAACCATGTTTTTAAAAAATGTTCTTGCAAATTATGTTGAAATCTCTTTTCTTAGACCTTGATAACAACCGTCTTGGAGGGTATTAGAGTTCAATAGCCTTTCTTGGCATGAGAATGTTGTAAAAGCCAGGGGGGGAGGCTCATGGAGGAGAGTAGTACCATATGCCAAGTTTAATGCCATTGAATTGAGATACTGCCTGGGCATAGAAAAACATAACAGAAGTAGGCCAGACCAGCAGCTGCACAAAGTGAAGGAGAACTGAAAGCTAGATACTGTTTGCTGGCATAAACCAAAAATTCCTGCAGACAGTGAAAAGGTCAGCCACCTTCCAAGATGGAGTAGGTTCATGGCAGGGCAAGAACCCACACCCATTTAACTTCTGCAATATTTCCTTGAACTCTGAAGTTCAAAGTGAGGGTCAGAACATGCATACTGTTGAAACCAGCCTTTTGCAAAACCCTACAGGACTGGAAGTGTGACTGTTCCTGGTGAATACATGCCGTGTCACCACCATTGACCCTCCAGCACACACTTAAAATTTCTTCAGAAGCAAAGTGTTGCCGACGTTAACCCATTCCTGTTTGCAAAATTCTGTAGTTTTTGCTGTAGCACTACCATTCCAACACAGTTTAAGCTGCCTCCAAATGAGCATTGAATTATATATATTTATATATATATTTATATATATGTGAAACAGGCTGAGATGGATTAGAAAGCTACTGTTAGTGACTTCAGATTAAATGGATTAGTCTGTTGCTGCAGTTAAGTGGAAACCAGTAATACACATCATAAATATTCAGATTACCTCTATTATTGGCTATGTTATTGTACCAGCATTCTACGTATACTTTCTTCAGTCCATGCTTGGTCTGAGCAAAAATGCCTTTCACCCTTCAGGAGGAAGGAAATGCAGAGTAAAAGCAACACCAAAAGGTGAATTGGGGTTGTAGTGTGTTTGTTTGTTTTTTTCCCCAATAGTGAAATATGTCGTTGCCAGCACATTGTCTGATGCTGAATGGTGAGTGATGCTGTGTCTCCTAAGAACACTGGCAGTTCAGATGATCATGCAGATGTCCTGCGAGTTGATAGGCATATACTGAACCCTCAGTGCCCTGAGATGCGCTAGTCATGCTCTCAAGTAAGGGCATCCGATGTACATCTGCCAGCAAGCAGGGACATGCTTGAGGGGTGGGATCTGCTAATTCAGCACCTAGCTTGCACCAGCATTTCAGCACCAAATGAGACTGTTCTCTTAAAGTAAATACCTAGTGACCTAAACCGACGGAGAAAATTTGGTGTCTTTGAAGGCTTCTGTAGGGAGATCTTGTTTAGAGATCCTAAATCTAGATGCGCCAGCCTTGCGGACTGAACCCTGCCTTCCTGGACCCTGGGCCGCTGCCATGAAAGGAGGCATAGAGGGGCTGAGACTTTTCCCACGCTCTTTCTGGCCACTGTGTCCGTGTCACTGTTAGCATGTGTCCCAGCAGCTCCTCTCTCTGTGAGATAGACTCATCTATCCATCTTTGGTCACCTTGAGGACCAGGGTAGCAGTGTGGCACATGGGGTCTTGCCACCTCCTGAGCAGAGACCTTTGGTACAGCTGTCAGCAAAAAGCAGCTGACAAATACCTTCTGATCCAGCACAGCTGCTTGCTCCTTCTAGACATGATGATCTGTTTCTCTTCTTTCCCACCTGGTGTCCCCACTGGGCTATGTCCCTTGGCATCTGCCTGATCCCACAGGGCAGGGGCTAGTACCAGGATCCCTGGGCTTTCTAGCCCATATGTGTAAATGCTAGAATTAAACAGACAGCTTCAAGGGCTTCTGTCCCCAGCATTATGACAAAAATCTCATTAACTTCAAAGAAAGTTAGACTGGGCCTAAGGGGGAGCTCTGTTTTCCTGAGGTTTCTGTGTTGGTGGGCTGCCTTGTGAAGTTAGCCCTGTGTTGCTATCCTGGTAACCTGGGTGTTAGGGCAGAGGTGCATCTTGTTACTCATCTAGCCCATGATTTTACTGTTTATCAGTGAAGGGTCTGTCCACTTGTCATGTGCAAATCTGTCTTCCATGTGAGTCAGGATTTAAGTTTCGCTGTTTTTCAGGGTCTGACTATGTGCAGAGGGAGTTGTAGTCTTTTTTTTTTTTTTTTTCATGGGAACTTCCTTTTTCTAAACACCACCCATTGGCAGTGGATCTGCTGACCTCAGAGCCAGGTACTGATAAAAAGGGCAAACTGTCTTCCTTCTCCACACTCAGAAGCAAGTGGCAGAACCTACTCAGGAGCTTGGAAGCTGCTGGCATCACAGGCACCTCGGGTCAAAACACTGACGAGAACCATGAGCAGTTCCACTGGTGAGTTTTTAATGCTCCATACAATGGAGCCTATGTTAGGTGTGCAGTTTGGCAGGTCTCCTGCAGGGAGGATGGCAGCTCCAGTGGAGGGAAGGGGGTTTCTTCACCCTTCTGGCTTCTGTAGGAGACATCTTTGGGATGTTTTGGTGCCACCACTGCTCATAGGGGATAGGTTTGCTCTGACTATGCAAATTCTGGTCTTGACAGATCAGTAAATCAGATGAAAAATATAACTCACTTTTCATCAACCTGTAGACATCTGGTCTCTATTGGTGATAATAGGAAAGATGCCGATTTTCTGAATTTATTCTGTGCCAAGGTGAAAGTAATTTCTTTCTTTAAGGCTACTTAATCATGTAGATTATTGGTCTCTAGTGGTGGCTGATACTAGCTGACAGAAGTTTTGAAAAAACTGAAAAGGAGATTTATTTGAACTTGAGCTCCATCCCATAGCCATCCTTCCTGCCCTGTTGACAGAAGATCCTTCAGGTGCCTGCGTTACTCTGCTAGCAGCTGCTGAACCACCACCAGTGGCCGTGCTCCAGGGGCTAGCCCAACCCCAGAATTCCCAAAACCCTAGAGTTTCGGGTGTAGCCGAGCAGCTGTGCATGCAGGCTGAGTGGTGCCAGGAGCAGGGCTCCACAGCCACCAGGAGGGAAAGGATGTCCTGATACTACTCTGAGCCCCTGCATTTCACATCTCCATACTCTGGGTGTGGATGAGCTGGAATTTCCAGGAAGTCTTAGCAGCATATTCAGGATGGGCTCTCACATCTCTGGGATGTGAGTGAGTGGTTGCCTGCAGGTTGGGCAAGGATGGAGAGTAAATGCAGATGTCTGAATTTTGCTCTCTCTTGCAAAACTACAGTTTTTCTCCCATTTTTTCTCCTATCCTTTGGAGCAGCCCTTACTCCCACTGAAGCCAGGCATGCTGTAAATGCTCTGTTCCCTATTAATATTTTTTTTAACTTTTTTAATTTTTTTTTTAAATTTTTTTTTTTAAGTCTCATGCTTATGGGAAAAAGGCCTCAGATTCTTACCAGTGCAAAGTCACTGGTCCCCATTTTTATTCTGGATAATCACTGTGTTCTTAAAATTCTAAACGTCTCCCAGGCACGTAGCAATGCAATGGGGCGAGGGTGTTAGTGTGAGAAGGAAGTGATAAGTGATCATGGAACTAGGAAATAAAAAGAAAAATACTGCACAACCAGGGCTGCCTCTTGCAGTCTGAGCACCCATCCCATGGCAGGGACATTCTCGGTGTGCACAGCTCTGCTACAAATCTTTAATTCCTATATTGGCAAACCAAGGTGCCCTGGAAGGGCAGATTCCCCAGAGCCCTTTCCCCTAGCCACCCTACGCATCTAGCTTACACATGCCTCTGTAGCCCTCTCCCATCTCCAAGGCTGTTTTCTGGTAGCTATTCAGCCTGGCATGAGGATTTCCTTTAAAGAATAAGGTCGAGCAGCTTTGGTGGCTGGTGACTTCTAAGTGCTGAGGAAGATGCATGTTGTCCTTTTCAAGAGGATAAAGCAATTTCAACTGAAATTTTTTTACCTACACACCCCCCAACCCTGCTGTGTAAAACATCAGCCCGAGGTTCACATCTGGCAGGCAGCAAACAAACAAAAAGCACTTGAAAATGAAATGGGTTGACGGAAGTTCGAAGGTGAGTTTTAAGTCTGTTGTTTACTGTACCACTGTTACATGTTATGTAATTAAGATAAATCAGGTTTATATAGTTACTGAGAAGAAATACATGGAGGAAATACATAATCTGGTAAGGATCTATGGGCAGTTGGTTCAGTTTACTCAAGGCTCCAGTTGCTGCCCAGCACAGGTCTCAGTGGGAAGCACACCACTGATTCCAGTCTGCCCCAGGTCCGGCTCTGCCGTTCGCATCTCTCATGCCACAGCAGCTACCAGCAGATTTCAGCCTTTTCAGCGTTAGGGATGGCTCTTGTAGATACTCAGGTTAGTACAGTTGCCTGGTACCATGCCAGTCTGTCAAGACATTTTGTAAATTAATCTCTTCAACCATTATGACTTTGATAGCTAATTTTCAAGCTACCATAAGCTGTTCTAAATTTCTGGACTCTCCCATATCTTCATGTGAATCATTCATGAGCCAAGTGCTTTTGAGGTATTGTTACTCCCTACTGTTCACACAGAATTTAACTTTAAGGGTATGCAATGGGCAGGTACAAGACAAGTTAGACACTGCCAAGCAAATCTAGCTCAGCCACGTTCTGGCATGCTCTGGCTTCCCCTGTCACACCATGGCAGCCTGCCAAAGCCTGACGCAGTGACCCCCAAATTTCCATCTTTGCTGAAAGCTAAGGGCTTTGCTCAGGTGTATCACTGGGTTGTGCCTCTCAGAACTCCACTTGTACACTGCAGCCCTGAGCCATGAGCTGCTGGATTTGGAGCTGCTGAGGCTTCTCCCAGCCCTGCTTTCATTCAGAGATGCAGGAGGGCAGCCCAGGAGATGGTGATTTTAAATGCAGTGTCTTACGAAATCAGTTACTGTGTTGGGAATGAATGGGAACAAGGCAGTTGGAAGGGACTTTTGCTGGAGTCCAAAACTATTTTTAAAATATTATATTATATTATATCATATCATAATGCTCTGCCCCCCATATTTAGCACCCCTGCCCAAGAGTAGCAGCATCTTTGCAGTACAGCTGGCTCCCAGCTCCAGACCTTCCTTTGTTACTTGGATTATAGGAGAATTATAGGAGAAAACAAGTCCTTGGGTTAAAAAAACCACACAGCCTTGCAAAGATACACATGGTTGCATAAAAGGGTGATTAATGACTGTTGTGATTTTATTTGGGGCTATTTTTTAGAGGGGAGATACAAAGAATTGCCTTCAGTGTCCTGAAGAGGTTAATGGTTGGACTTAATGATCTTAAGGATCTTCTCCAACCTAACCAATTCTGTGATATCCCAGGCCCTTGGCTTTTTAGAGACACTGGGGATCTCAGCTGTTGAGGGGAGTGAAATTTTGGCACATTCAGTTTTCTCCCAGCAGGACTGTGTGTGTTATGTTTTGTAAGGAGCAATTAAAGCTACTCTTAATTATTACTGGATTATCATGTGTTTGGCGCAGCACAGATGTGCAGCAAACAGCAGTTGTTGTCACTGACCTTGGCTTTGACAAGGTGCCACCAGCAAAGCAGCTGAGCAGATGGGGGCAAAGAGGAGAGGGCTTAGGGACGTGGCAGGAACGTGAGCACTGTCTGTGGGGTGCTGCAGTGGTCAGTACCTTTGGTGGGCTCTGGACCACTGCCAGCCTCTGTGACTCATCCCAGCAACATGACTTGCTCTAGATCTCTGTATACATACACTACTTATATTATATTACATTGTATTATATTATCATAGAATCATTTAGGTTGGAAAAGACCTTTAAGAGCATTGCATCCAACCGTTAACACAGCACTTGAAAGTCCACCACTAAACCATGTCCATCAGCACCACATCTACATCTCTCTCAAATTCCTCCAGGGTTGGTGACTCCACCACATTCCTGGGCAGCGTGTTCCAGTGCTTAACATTATCCTGTCGTATTCTTAATATTTAATATCTTTCTTTTACATATTATTATATATTATAAATGTATTATTAGATTTTATTATATTTATATATATAATATGGTATTATATTATACTAGACTATGTTTTTATATATATAAACTGTTGTACCATCTGTTCATTGTGGTGATCCTTGATATGATTCCTTGTGCTGGATCTGGGGACACTTAATTGTTTTGATGACTCACAGCACTCTGTTAAGAAGAAGAAAACTGTCTTTACTGACCAATTTACAATCAATCTCTCTCTCTTTTTTTTTTTTCCCTCCTTATTTCTCCCTTTCTGCTAATGACTTTCCAGGGACCGATCTGAAGGTCTCTGGGATTGACTTTCTCAAGAGCAAGAACTGCCCTGAGCACCACACAGATGCCTACAACATCAAGAACTTGGTGGTGCGGCGTGGGCAGCCCTTTGAGCTCCAGGTCAGCTTAACCAGGGAGCTGAAGGCCTCAGACAAGCTGGCACTGCGTTTTGGCATTGGTAAGTGGCAGCTGGGCAAAATGGAGAGTCCTGTCCCTGCTGCCAGGCACTGCACAGTCATTGCAGAGCAACCTTCCTGCATCTTGTGTTGGGTTTGTTTCCAGGTGAAAAGCCAATGAAAACCAGAGGGACCTTGGTGTCGCTGAACCCAAGACGGGAGCCAGATCTCAACGGGTGGAAAATCTCTGTCGTCAAGAAGAGCGGCAAAGAGGTAGAGCCGATGGGCAGTGCTCTCACATGCATGCAACAATGCTGAGCCTGTCAGGAGCTACAGAGCAAATCCTCATACCCCTGCCTGCTTTCCCTTGGCCCTTTGATTTTTGATGGGCAGCAGCCACCTTCACCTCTCCCCTGCATGGGACTCCTGTGGCCACCACCTTCAGCACTTGTGCTGGTCCTGCAGCACCGTGCTTATTCCATGCCTGTGGCTGTGGCGGAGGGTCCAACGTGTTGTCTCTCCTTGTCACCTCCCCAGTGCCTGCTATCTGTCACCAGCTCGCCCAGTGCCCCAGTGGGAAAATACACCCTGAACGTGAAAACTGGGGCTAACATTTACAGGCCCGAAAACAGTGAAGTCTACCTTCTGTTCAATCCTTGGTGTGAAGGTGAGTGTCCTGCAGCTGGAGCTGATAATTTCTGCTGCCAGGGATTGTCCCTGAGGGAGCTTTCCTCACAGTTTTCTTCCTCTCTTGCCTACATACATTGCTTTTTCCCCCTAAACCACCACAAGCAGTGTCCTCATGGAGCCACTAGGAAGCTGGGCAATAGCAATGAGCCAGCTCCTGACTGGGGAGTCCCTAGTGCCAGGTTAAGAGTCATCTCTCTGTTACCTCTGTTTGCATCTATGTCACCCCTCTCTGTTTCACTTGGCCAGCAGAAAATTTAAATGAGAGGACTGAGTTGGCTTAAAATCCAGATAAAAAAAATAACCAGACAAAAAACCGTGGTGTTGGTTGGCATCAGTCCCCCGGCTTTACTGTCTGCTTAGTCCACTAAAGTGTTTGTTCAGAAAGAAGCATTTTGCTAAAATCAAAGTGTTTATGTAGCAGTAGACCTACAGGTGTAAAATAAAGGTCAGTCCTATAGGAAATTCTTCCATGACAGGAAAAAAATTGTGAGTGCTGTGTGGTCATAATTTAGTGTGAATGGTGCAGACCACCAGCTCCCCTGATTTAGCTTTCCAGTGAAAACTTTGTCTAGTTTTATATATATGTATGTGTGCAAACCACCTAACATCTGAGGGGTTTTTTTGCTCCAGGTGATGTTGTCTTCCTGGACGATGATGCCCAGAGAAAAGAGTATGTGCTTAATGATACAGGCTGCATCTACGTTGGCTCTGCATACAGCATTTACAGTAGACCCTGGAATTTTGGGCAGGTAAAACACAGCTGTCTTGTTGCCATTACTCGCCTCATTCACTGTTTCTCCCTGAGGCATTCATTTCCATGAATCAGACCTATAAACAGAATAGATCAAAGTGCTGGAAAAATCCTGTCAGACTCTCTAGGAGGGTTCACCTACTTAGAGTCATCTGCCTACTTAAGAGTTTACCCCCAGCAGCAGCTGAAGACCAGGGTTTAATGGCACAATTTATAATCAGATCTTGAGACCCCTGGCAAAGGATGTGGAAACTGGGAACCGAGCATTTCTGGTTGAAAAAATTCCCCTAAGGAGTCCTTCCTGCTCTTGTGCAACACGGTAGCTGTCAGTAACCAGCTCATGAGCCGTGGAGAAGGCTGACAAGGTCAAAAAAAATCTAATTATTTACCTCTTGCGTCATGATTGGGGAAAAAACAGGGGAAAAGCACTGGCAGAGGTTGTCATCATTCAAGTGGTGCCTTCAGTTGCCTTCAGTTGGATGCAGGACACAATCAGCCTGCCCTCTCAGGAAGGGTGTTCCTCCACACTGCCCCTGAGGTAACTCCAGTGGACTGGAACGACAGACTCACTCAGGCTAGAGATAACAGTGATTCCAGAGCAGGTTTATTTGCACCCCATAGAAAACACACAGGCACCCAAATGGAGCATCACTTACCCTATCCAGACTGACTTCCCCACCAAAAAATGTTGGAATCTGAGGGGGGATGTGGTTGGTGTGTTTTTTGTTTTGTTTGTTTGTTTTGATTTATAAGTCTATGATTTCAAGCTGTAGGATACAGGTAGCCCAGGAAAAGTGCTCGTGCTGATGCATTTTCCCTGAAGGACCAAAGGGTTGTTCCTATCCTAATATTCTGCTGTTAAGCATTGAGAATTGATATTGATCCTCTGCCAAGCTTTGCTGGACCAGATGTTTGACAGCTCTGTGATTTGGACCTCAGGGAGCTTTATCAGCAGTTGTTAATTAGGAATCTTTTGCTGAAATAATCTGTGTTTTTGTACCTTTTTTTGCCCTCAAGGTTCATTTCTTCCTACATGAATAGACTGAATATCTGTAGCACTGGTTTTGTTAAAACTGTAATTTTCATTACTGTTGTAATTTGCAGGGGTGCAGGGAGATTATGTCAGTGACTCAGGACTAGTCACAGGAGTGAAGATTCCTAGGTCAGGTTCCAACTGTGTTTGCAAGACACATGAGATGGGCTTTTGTCTTCCAAGGTGGGATTTCATTTAAGCCCTTCTTTGGAGAGAACAGCTTTGGAAAGCCTCATAAGCTTGAAAATTCAATATCATAAAAGAAGCTTAGAAGTTAGGACTAGTTGGACAGTTTCCTCCAAGTACTTAGATTTTGTAGAGACTGAGCAAATTCTGATTTAGAGCAGTGTGTAAAAATGTCTCCACTTTCTCTCCAAAACAGTTTGAGGAATTCGTCTTGGATGCCTGCATGTATCTGCTGGACAAAAGCAATCTCAAGCTGGGTGGCAGAAGGGATCCTGTGTCTGTGTCCAGAGCCATGTCTGCTTTGGTACGCTTTTCTCAGAGCAGTGCTTCACTCCTCCAGCTTTTCCTGGGGCCTTGAACACAATTTCAGGATAAATCTGAAATGGGTTTCTTTGGGAAACTCCAAGGAAAGAGCTGGAGGCATTTTGGGTTTGTGGCATTAAGGCCTAGTTTCCTGTGTGAAAGAGGGAAGAGGTGAGCAGAATACAGCATCTCCCCATCTCCAAAGCTTGCAAGTGCCCTGGTGGTTTTCCTTCTTTAGCACCTGCATTGGCAGGGCCAATAAAAAGGTTGTGTTTCAGTGAGGCAACTGTTCTCTGTGGTGGGACCCTTCTTGGAGCCCTGGGGTTTTAGATACAAAATGCAAAATGCTTTTCATCTGCCTTGAGCAATGGCTACACCTCCCTCTAGATATCCAGGTGGAAGGTTTCCAACTAGAGGAGCCCCCAGCCTGCACCAGCAGCCTTGCTGGATGCCCCTGGAGGAGCCACAAGGTGGGCAGAGACCCTGGGGTTTAAGGGTTTCATTCAGCCTCATCCCTGTATTTTGCATATATGTGTGGCCACAGGTTAATGCCAATGATGACAATGGTGTCCTGTTGGGGAACTGGTCAGGGAATTACAGCGATGGAACCTCCCCTATGGATTGGATTGGGAGCGTCTCAATTTTGCAGCAGTATTACAAAACGAAGAAGCCAGTCCTTTATGGTCAGTGTTGGGTCTTTGCAGGAGTCCTGACTACAGGTAAGCAGTGAGCTGTCTCCCTTCTCTGATATCCTAATGACTGTGTTAGTAAGCCAAATGACACCAGAGGTGGCAGGATCTGTCATGTAAGGAGAAAGAAGATGAGGTGGTCAGCCTGGAGAAAAGAAGGCTCAGGGGGTCTTACCCATGTGTATAAATACCCAGTGAGAGGAAGTGAGACAAGCAGAGTCAGACTTTTGTCAGTGATGCCCAGTGGCAGAGCCAGAGGTGATGGGGACAACTGGAAATACAGGAGGTTCTGTCTAAATACAGGAAGAAAGCTTTTTTTACTGTGAGGGTGATGGGAAGCCTGGCACAGGTCACCCAGAAAGGCTGTGGAATCTCTGTCCTTGGGGATACTCTAAACACTGTCTAGACACAGTCCTGGGCAACCTGTTGTAGAGGACCCTGGGTGGGCAGAGGGATCAGATGAGATGATCCTCAAAGGTGCTGACCACCCTGAGTGATTTTGTGACCCTGTGTTTTGTCTGTCTGTGTCAGTAATGCGCTGTTTGGGGGTCCCATCCCGCTGTGTGACTAACTTCAACTCAGCACACGATACTGATGAGAACCTGCGAGTGGACATTTACCTGAATGAATATGGGCAAAAGCTGAACTCGATGTCCTTCGACTCTGTCTGGTACTGCCAAAGGGGCCTAATGCTTCCTACCCCCCATGCCACCCCACATTTCCCAATTCGAGCCATTCCTCTTGAGAAGCTTCCTACTGCTTTGGGTTTGCTGCCAGAGAGAGAGAGAAAAAGCCTGGGGTTTCACAGGGTTACATGCAAATCCCCATTAAACTTGCCCCTTACTTAAGGATGAAGCAAGGTGATCTCAACTCTTCTGGCTGTAACATCTCACTCCTTTCCTTTCTAACCCAAATGCACACAGGAATTTCCATGTGTGGAATGACGTCTGGATGAAGCGGAAAGACCTGCCATCAGGGTTTGATGGCTGGCAGGCTATCGATGCAACCCCTCAGGAGCCAAGTCAAGGTAGGACTTGCCTAGAAAGGCTCTTTTGCAACTCCAGAGGGAGGTAGGAACGTTTCCCAGGAAAAGCATGGTCCCCAGTCAGAAAAGCACATACTCCCCATGCACATCTTCATGCACTTGGGCAGTGATATCCTGGAGCCAGAAGTCTCCCTCCTGCCATCCAAGCTTGGGACAGGAGGAATGGTGTTTCTTGGCAGGCAGAAAATCAAACAGGTAGAATGCTGTGGGGACATGAATGTCATTTCAGAGCTAGAAATAAAAGCTAATTTCTCTGTCCACCATTCTCTGATGTCTTTGATGGAGTTGAAGACTCAAAGCAGTCTGTAATAAGAAGTTTCCCCAGTGAAGATGCTTTCTGTAGAACTTTTCTGAGGAAGTCTTGGGTCTGTTCATTGGTACATGAGAGGAGTGACTGCCAAAGTTGTGACCAACCTCCCTGCACCGAAGCAGGGAATTTGGAGGCAGGAAAGAAAACATTAATCCTCAAGGCTGTGCAGAAAGTGGGGTATTGCCAAGAGGTCAGACACAGGTGACTGGACTCACTGACCCATGACTTTCAAACCTTAAAAGTATTTAAGTGAAGGGAAACACATAAAAGCTCTTACCAGACCTTAGTCATCTATAAGAAAGCCCAAGCAGCTATGGGATAAATGGGAGGGTTGAAGATCGACACCAGGTTGGAGGAATATTTACCCTGAGGAGTCCATTGCGGTGGCCACAGATTCCTGCTTGGTTGGGTCTGAGGGTGGAGCACAAATTGGAGGCTCTGCTCGTATTTGGAAAAGCAAATGGTGTTAACTGTGTTCTGCAGGTGTTTTCCAGTGTGGTCCATGCCCATTGAAGGCTGTCCGAGAAGGAGATGTGTATTTGCCCTTCGACAGCAAGTTTGTGTATGCAGAAGTGAACGCTGACCAAGTCTACTGGCTCGTCACGGAGGTGAACGGCAAGGAAAAGTACACCAGGCTTAGCACAGAGACCCGAGGCATCGGCGTCAACATAAGCACGAAAGCCGTGGGGCAGAACAAGCGGGAAGACATCACCTTAGAGTACAAGTTCCCTGAAGGTGACTGCCCCTATACTCTGAAGTAGTGCCTCCAAAGAGGAGACCCCACAGCGCATGTTTTCCTCAGGAGAAAACCACAGAGGTGGCTGCAGTGGTGAACCCTGTGCAACACCTGGAGTCCTGGGGGAGGGAACACTGCTCCTGGGCATCTTCGTGCCTGCAGTGACACCTATGGGCAGCTCTTTAGGGATAAGTGCAAGCAAGCTCGAAGACGGGGAAAGAAATGGGCTGAGTGACCAACCTAATGGTCATACTCACCGTTGCTTCATTTCTTCATTTTTGGCTTTCTATTTCCCAGACCTTACTGAAAAACAAACCCACCTGTATCCCTTCCTCATGGTTCTCAGATCCAGCCACATTGTTCTAGACTGTTAAATCCTCCCCAGTGAGGAGTGGGAAGATCTTGGGCTGAAAAATTTAAGAGCATCTATCTTCTAAAAGTGTCTCCTTTGGAAAATTCTTCCAGTCCAAAATGCTACAGTTAGATTTGGTGGTAGTGTAAACTAAGAGGGTTTCCTGAGGTGGAGGTGCCCTGACACATCCTCTCTGCTCAGCAGCAGAAGAGGGACGGTGGCTCTGGGTGAGGAGGCTGAGATACAGCTATCACTCATCTTCTTTCTTCATCCAGGCTCTGAAAAGGAAAGAGAGTCCATGCAGAGAGCTTGCTCCTTCCTACGCCCTTCAGGAATGTTTCCTCGTTCACACTATGCTGCGGGTGAACCCACGTCTGTGCAGTTAAGGCCTGAGGCCCTGCGTGAGACAGTTACCAAGACTGGGCTTCAGATTGAGATAACCAATAAAGAAGCTTTGTATCCTGGCAATCCCCTTGAATTAGCCATCACAGTGAAGACCTCTGCTCCTGGGAGCTGGACCATCAATCTTGCTGGCTCCTGCCAGCTGCAGTCCTATACTGGGAAAGTTGAAGCCAACCTTGGATATGTAAAGGAGACTATCAAGCTTGAAGGCAAATCTGGTAGGCATGGAAAGCTTGCTGTGTTCTTTGGACTATTTACTGTGGGATTTCACTCAAGTTGGTCCTTAACAGCTCTGCTGTAGATCAGTTCATGGCTCCATATGGCATGAGGAGCAGAAATTGTCCACCTGCTTCCTCTCTCTCTTGTTACTGCAGTAGGGGCTCAGTTATATACTGGGATCCCACTATTACAGGGACCAAAACATGAAGGCCCTGTTGCGGCTGCAGCTTCAGTGAGATGGTTAGAAATCCGTCAGTGTGGGCAGACAGACATTTTCATGGTGTGAGCTGGAGCTTCTCCCTCCCGTCCCATCTTCACCATGTAAGCATCAAAGATGCCCCTTCAGGCTTCAGGTGTGTCCATATGGGTCAGATCCCCCACAGGATTTAGATGGCTGGATGAAATTTCCTGTGGTTGTTCTTAACACTTGCCCCTCTAACACTGACCCGCTGGTGGTGATGCTGTGGAGTGTTAGTTTCTGAATTCTTTCCCCGAGCAATTTTCAACATGGTGGCTTACTTGCCTGGCTGAACCCAGGAGCTGTTTGCTGTTCATTGGGTATCTTGAGCTACCTGGGTTGCATTTCTTATCCTCAGCAGTGTGACTGAAATTTGCTAAACAAGAGACTAACAAGTGATGAATAATTAACAGCACTTGCTCATTCCAAGCATGAGTCACTCTCACAAAAAAAAATAATAATCTTTGCTGCTGATGATTGCAGAGTGTTTTTGCAGTCAAAATGCAGCAGGGTAGGATGCAAAGGTAGCTACATACATTTAGAGATAAGGACATGCTTTATTTTTTGGTTTGGGTTGCTTGGTTGCTTTTGTTTTGTTTTGTTTTGATTCCCAGAAGCCAGGAAGCCTTGTGGCTAACGTCGTGTTCAGGCTCCAGCTCTGCACTGCTCACTCCAGGGCTTTTCCAAGCTGTCACGTTAACAGGCAAGACCCCAAGCTGGAAGTTTGCCTGACCCAGGCAATTAAAGATAAAATCTGAAGTGAAAGGAAAGCTGCTGATTTTTATAGCAAGCAGTGCCTCAGAGAGTACCCAGGAGACATGGACTTAAATGTACCCAACCAGGGATAAGGGCTGTTGAGATACTGGATGTGAGCCTGAGCCAGCACTTAGCATAGCAGAGAGGTCATAGAATCACAGAATCATAGAATCATTTTGGTTGGAAGAGACTTTTAAGGTTATCAAGTCCAACTTTAACCCTGCACTGCAAGTCACCACTAAACCATGTCCCTCAGCACCACATCTACACATCTTTTAAATCCCTCCAGAGATGGTGGCGCCACCACTGCCCTGGGCAGCTTGACAGCCCTTTAAGAAATTATTCTTAATATCCAACCTAAACCTCCCCTGGTGCAAATAGAAGCTGTTTCCTCTTGTTCTATCAAGATGGTGTGGACTTAGCCATGCTTCCTGTGGGCTGTGTGTGCCAGGTACCACCCAGGCAGCTGGGGTGTCCCCCAAAGGGCCCACAGGTCTAGCCAAAAGCAGGATGCTCTCAGCAAATACATCTTATTCCGTAGTCTGGGACAGCAGCCACCAGAGATGATTTTGCCACCCAATTCCTGGGCATGTGATGAAGCACCAATTTGTGTTTGTGTTTTGTGTCTGGCAGAGAAGCAGATCCCTCTGACAATCGCGCCTGAGGCATACTTGAAGACGCTGGCCTCAGTGGAAGACGAGGTGCTGATCCTTATCACCGCCATTGCTGAGGTCGAGGGGACAAGTGATAAACTCACCAATGAGATAGCGAAGAGATTCGACTATCCTCCCATCACCATCCAGGTGAGGCAGCTGCCAGCCCAGCTCCTTGGGGATGAGGTTTAAAGCTGTGCTCACTGCAACACTGCAATGGTGATAACATTCCCAGGGGGATCTCCCAAACAGCTGCCTCCTGGGGTGCTCAGCCATGGGTGTTTCATGTAGCAGCCTCCATGGATGCTATTCAGTCTCTGTTTGAAGGAGGAAAGCAGCCATGAAATGATGATTTTATTGCCCCACATAAAATGGGCAGACAGGCTGCTGGAGGGATGGGGATGGAATCTGATGGTGTATAGGACCCCATCTTGGATCCCACAGCTCTACCTCTTGAAGGAAAAACATGTTGAGAAACCAGAGAAAAAGCTGGGAGAACAGCCAGCAGGGCAGAGCACATGGTGCCATGGGAAGGTGGAAAGGATAGGAGGAGAATGTCCCCCACCATGCTGATGGTGAGAAGCAAACCCACGGCAGTTCTGGCATCTTTTTTATCCCTCTGATCCTCAGTATTTAGGTTTGTTTCTGTGTTTCCTCCTATGCCAGATGCCAGAAACAGCCAAACTGAACAAGGATTTCACCTGTGCCTTCATCTTCAAGAATAAGCTGAACATGTCCCTGGACAACTGCAAGCTGGTGGTGGAGGGCTTGGGCCTATTTAAGCTGACAACGTTTGATCAGGGGTAAGGAGAGGAGCTCAGTGTGAAATGAGCATGGCAGGACTCTGCTTGCTTGCTTTCTTTTTTATTTTATTTCCTGTGAAGAAGCCATTAGGGAATTTGGAGTAACAGAGCAAGCTATGTTCAAAACCACACCGTGCTTGGGCACAGGCCATGCAGCAGAAACACCCATGCAGAGGTTAGTGTGCTCAGGGCATACAGGGGCTCTCCCTGTGTTCCTCCTGTGATGCCAAATACTGCCTGGACAGCATCAACAGAGCTGATTCCTCCAGAGCTGAATCTATAGAATCACAGAATCACTTAGGTTGCAAAAAAAGATCTTTAAGATCATAGAGTCCAACCATTAACCCTGCATTGCCAAGTCACCACAAAACCCTGTCCCTCAGTGCCACATCTACAGCTCTTTTAAATCCCTCCAGAGACAGTGATGCCACCGCTGCCCTGGGAAGCCTCTTCCAGGGCTTGACAACCCTTTTGGAGAAGAAATTGTTCCTAATGTCCAAAGTAAACCTCACCTAGCACAACCTGAGGCTGTTTCCTCTTGTCTTGTTACTTGGGAAAAAGGACCAACCCCCATTTTACTACAGCCTCCTTTCAGGTAGTTGTAGACAGTGATAAGGTCTCCTTTCTCCAGCCTAAACCACCCCAGTTCCCTCAGCTGCTCCTCTTAAGAACTGTGCTGTGGACCCTTCACCAGCTTCATAGCCCTTCTTTGGACACATTCCAGCATCTCAATGTCCTTCGTGTAGTGAGGGGCCCAAAACTGAACACAATGTTCCAAGGTGCAGCCACAGCAGTGCTTTAGTGTTTCAGCAGGATCAGGAAGTCTAGGGAAAGACCCCAGGACCCCAGCCACCATGCTGAGACTCACTTGCTGCACATTCATCACAGGAAAAGGGAAACGCCCACCCTAAACTGAAGCAGCTGCTATTTCTTTAATCAAAATGATTTGACAACAGCAAATAAGGACCATAACTCATACTGGGACTGTTTGGGTTTTATTGTTTCTCCTTAGGAATTTACAGCCTGGCAGGATCATGAAGTCTGAAATAATATGCACTCCAACAAGAGTAGGAGAGCAGAAAATAGTAGCCAAGCTGATCGCAACCCAAGTCAAAGGGATCTCTGCAGAAAAGACCATCACCATCACCGAGTAGGACCAGTGGCTTGGCAGGGCGTAAACAGCGGCCTCTGGTGTCTTGGGCACTTGCCTTCTTGATTGCTGTGCTGGTTAGTACTCTTGTAGTAGACCAAAAATCCCATTAAGCTGAGGGAACCAAGCCGCCTTACAGGGCACAGTTGCATTGATTGCAGTTAATTGTGATTCAATAAAGATGATTCAAATCAACTAGTGATTGTGTTGTATGATATTGCTGGGTTGGGATGACTCTGAATCTGCACAGGGGAGGACTTTTTAGCAGGGCTTGTTGTGACAGGACAAGGGATTATAGGTTTAAATGAAAAGAGAAGAGATTTAGGTTAGATATAAGGAAGAATTTTTTTTACAATAAGGGTGGTAAAACACTGGCATAGGTTGCCCAGAGAGGTGGTAGATGACCCATCCCTGGAAACACTCCAGGTCAGGTTGGACAGGGCTCTAAGCAATCTCACCCAAGTTGAAGATACCCCTGCTCACTGCTTGTAGGGGGGGTTGGATGAAATGAACTTTTAAAGATCCTTTTCAGCCCAAACCAGTCTATGATTCTGTGTCAGTGTACAGCTGGAGCCCACCACTGTGCTGCACACCACAACACCTCCTGAGCCCAGCAGCATCAAGTGATTGCTCTGCTCCACAGCATTGCCATGACATGGCCAGCACTGCCACACTGGAGTTCCAGTATTTCCATGAGGAAAGAGGAGATTGAGCCGCACAGTAGTACAGGGGTTTGTTTACTTAACAGGCAAATAGGGCTGTAGAATGGAAACCAAAAATGGTGATTACACCTGGTTATGTGCCAGCCCATAAAAAGGGAGGAGGTAAAAGAAAGTTTTTGACCACTTAACTCCTCCAAGATTGCAGGAAGGTCCAGGGGGTGCCCAGGTGGCTGCTGGGCCACCAAAGGCAGCCACACTGCCCGAGCCCCTGCCTCTCTCTCTGCCCAACAGCATCTTTGTGTCCTGCATCCCTCCAAGTCCACATCCTGCAGTGGCATGCCAGGGAGTGGGCACCACTTGCTCACCAATGCAGGGTCTCTGTGTATGGAGCCCACAGGAAAGGGAGGAGCAGGCAGCCCAGAGCAGATAAAGTATGAGTTCTTTAATAAGTTTAAGAGCAACCAGAGGCATAAAAAGAGAGTTACAAATAGCAAAATATATATTTTTTCAAGAGCTTTAAATCCTCACAGAGAAAACCTGCTGCAGAAGACACCAAGTAAGAAGTACAAAGATGCTCTCTGCAATTGCCATGACCCGTCCCCCACGTTAACACCTCCCAGCAGAGCAGTGATGAGCTCTCCAGCAGACCGTGCTGCACGAAAAGGGTGGTGGGACCATCCTCCCTGGCTGGCTCCCTGCATTTGTGGCACCACAAACAAGTTTTCAAGCAGCACCTTCCCCGGGTCCTGGTGAGCCAGCCAGGACCACCGCAGCATGGCCTAAAGATGAAGGCACAGTTTAATAAGGGGCAAGGAGTACATGGAGGGAAGAAAAGTGTGTGCAGGGGTTTGGTTTCAATTTCATGAAGATTGCATTTGGTCTCATCTTACCAGGTAAGTATTAAAAAAGGTTTATTCTAGAGCTATGGATAAAACAGGTTTTTCCAACTCATGAAGACTTTTGCAATTTCTGAGTTGTCACATTATACAGAGACAGAGAGGAGATACTCAGAGGGGAACTGGGACTTTGGGATGGGGGGAAGAAAAGGGGGATGATGAGACTGACAGCCAGTTGCCACCACAAAAACCAATTTGCCAGACATAGGAGGTCACACACACCCCCACACACCCCCACCCACCCTCCCCCCAGGTCTTCAGGCTACCAGAGCCAAGGCTGGGCTGGCTGCCTATGGCTCTGTGTAAAGCAGTGGGACAGGTCCCCATTTCTCACTCGTACCATAACTGCATTGTGGGAGGAGGGTAAATGGCTGTTCTGGCTCTTACCCTCCTCTTCACCCCACTTTTCTGTTTCAGCTATTAAAAAAACCTGAACCCAGACATGCCAGCAGTGGAGGACCAACAAGATTGGTGGGAAACAGAAGTGAAGGATGCCTGGGCTCATGATAAGGTGAACCAGGTTTGAGCTGAAGAGGAAATACACTGCCTCCACCTGTGCCCATCTGAAGCCACTTAAGTGGAATCTGTGTCCTAAGAAGCATCACCAAAACTTGTGTTTCTCCCAGGCTGATATCCCCATACACTTGCCTCAAAAATGATTCAGCCATTAACTGCTTTGTCCCACAAAGACCTTGTAATACCATTCCCACGACACCAGAGTCAGAGATGTTAAACTGGATGCAGAGGCCAAGCAGCAAGCAAAGATTAAGAAATGTGAGCCAAAAAGGGCACTTTTACTTTTCTCCCTTCAATATCCCTATTGCTCCCTGGAGGAAATCTCCCATAGATCAGCATATGTCCCTGATATCCCTTTCAAGGGGGACATTGGCAGAGAGGAACTTGCTGCAAAAGCAGGAGAGCTTCTTCCCTCACAATCACACTGCTGCCCATAGCAAAGACATATAAGACATTGTGTCTAAATGACATGAGAACACCTCAGTCTCTCCCAACTGCAGTGACCTACCTAAAAGGTTTTTTATGAAAACAGTTCCTACTGGTATTTTTCTAAATCTTTTCATTGACAAAGAGAAGACATCCCAAGGGCACAGGATGCCTCTTTGGAGATACACGCTGGGTTCTAGCCAAGCTGTGCTCTGACAGTCCCAGCACTCTGTTTGTCCCCAGGCCCTTTGCCAGAAAGCACGACTGCTGGGGCAGAGGACAAGTCCAGGAGAGCATTCCATCCCTCCACAGTAGTCCTGAACGTCACACCATTAATATATATTAAGATGCTTTTTTTTTTTTTGAGGAAAAAAAAATCTTGCACAAATTCCCTTTGGTTTTGTTTCTATAAATGATTAAAAAATTCATCTAGGTCTTTCACAATACCATGCTTTTATCCTCAAAACATCTTTCTTTTACTTTTGAGAGGAAGCAATTATCTTTGGTCCACGTTACAGGGGAGGGGGAAGATAAAGCTAAGCATGTTCAAGGGAACAGGAACATGTCTCTAATATCCTGCAAAATTTACTGATAATTAAGCTAAGGGAGATGACTGGAATTAAAAAACCCAATTCAAAAGTAGTCTAAATTAAAACTACACTGACATCTTGAGCAATGCATGTTCCTACTAGAGGTTCACCAATGTTCACCAGAAGCAAAGTTAGTGTAAGGAAACCTGGCATCACAACAAGAACCAATAGGTTCTCTCTGGAGAGAGCCAGAACCTCCATCAGCAAGGTGCTCACGTCTCCCTATCCTCTTTGACCCAGTGTCTGACCTGGACCAGCTTTGGCCTGCAGAGTTCAGACAGGTAGCTCCTACTCCACACATCCTATGTATCTGTGAGAAGTGGTGGTCTAGTGGTTAGGATTCAGCGCTCTCACCCCTGGGGCCTGGGCTTGATTCCTGGTTAGGGAAGACTCCTGCTCTGGCAGGGGGGTTGGACTAGATGATCTTTTGAGGTCCCTTCCAACCCCCGACATTCTGTGATCTTCAGGGCAAAAGCTTTCCTCCACCAGCAACTCAACAAACTGGCCAGTATTTGCCCACTTTCAGCTGTCCTGGCCACAGGCAAATGCTCCTACCAGCCCCGACAGTGCTTGGGCAAGCATCACCAGTCTTGGGCAGCCCCACAAGCACAGAGTGTTATAATTTATCCCAGAAATATTTCAGAGCCCGAAGGAATTCTACCCAGGGCAAGCTTGCCCATCTGTTGCATCCAGAAGTGCATATCCCACCTCTGTGAAGACCTGAGCACCACCAGCTTTCACAATCCAGAGGCAGCATCCACAGGATGAGCTCAAGAGAATGGGTTTTCAAGAAAACCATTAGAGCTAGACTAATCTGGCCATAGCACAGGGCTGATCATTTAGCCCTCCAAAAGGCTCTGAGAACAAAAGATCAACCAGACTCCTTAGGAATGCACATTTCTGGAAGCTGGGACCAATCTATCTGACATTTATAAACTCTCCTTAAAGGCCAAGTAAGAAAACTCATTAAAGCAGTTGTCGTGAGTCTGAAGAGGAGCTTAAGTATCTCATCACTTACAAACCTTTCCCTGGAGATTTGCATTGCTTCTGCTAGTGCTGTACCTGGCTTCCAGATAAATACTCCTGAATTTATTAATGCTCCAAAAGTATGTTAAAAGCCAACCCCTTAAACCTCCAGCACAAGTAATTATTGAAAAGCTGAAAAAAGCTTTTGAAAGCTGCTGCCAACATCGTGGAGGATGCTTTGCTTATTCATGTGACACCTGGACGGCAACATCTTGAGCAAGAAACTGCTCGATTTCTTCTTGGGTCATAATTGCAGATGCAGGAGCTGCTGCCACGGCTTCGGCTGGTGCTGGGCACTTGCAGTTCAGGTTCGAAAAAGGGTTGAACCAACCCAAGGAGAAGGCACCACCAAAGGCCAATTTCATTCCTTCCCAGCCACTGATCTGCTCCCATGTTGGCTTCTGATTTTTAAGGCGCTCGATACCCTGTAAGAAGAGAAAAGTTTGGGTTGTCTCATGTTTCTCACATTTGATGATTGGCCTAGATGACTTTTAAAGGTCCCTTCCAACCCAAACATTCTCTGGTTCTCTGAAACATTCAATTCTGTGATTCTAGCTGGTATTTGGGCACCAACCACTGCAGCATGTGCAAAACTGCCCGTTTAAAGCCAGGATGTTATTTGAGTTCTAGTTCACAAATAAGACAAATGTCCTGAGAGTTTCCTCTCCAAGTTTAACAACAAAACCCTAAACTAAAACTGAGCTCACAGACAATCTGAATCTCAGTGGATTATTTTGGCATCAGTTGCTATGACTTTTACAGGCTTCTTAACAGGCACCCTTTCTGGACACACAGACCTCTTCTCCCACTGCTTTTTTTAATCCCTCCAAGGAGTAACAAACACAATTAGAACTTAAAATTTTACCTTATTTGGGTATTTTTACAATAGCTCAGACACAGGCAAAATAATGCAACTTTCTCTAGTCATCAGGAATTTACCACAGCCATGTCTAAGCTGACTAAGAACAAGCTTACACTGTGCCAATTAAGAGCAAATATTTAAGAATTCAATTTCCACTTCACAAATCCAAGACAAATCACAACTCCAGCCAGGCACCTGTTGGGAGGTGATGAATTCTGTACAGGTGGAAGTGGAAGCTTCGAAATGATTCATTCTCCCTCCAAGAGCATCACTTTAAGTAAACATTTTGATTGTATTTAAAGAACATTTAAATAAAATTTCTGAATTAAGCAATTTTTTTTCTGATAGTATTCTCCATGTAGAAAGAAGAACTAAGAAATTATTTTTAAGGATACCGCTATGTGAAACAGGGCACAAGTTTTCATGTCCATCTTCTGTATTGTGTAAGAGAGGAGTCAGATCTACAGCTGCATATGACGTGACAATAAACAAGCAACCATGCAGAAACTCTGCTCTTAAAGAATACTATGAATACTGGATTCAGGTTTTGAGACATTCAAGGAAGAAAAAAAATAAGTAAATTCAGTTCAAACCACTTAAAAGAGCAGTTTAGAAGAGCTGGATGAGGAATACTCTTGTCACGTACCAATTCTGCAGGTTTTCCCTAACGCCCCACAGAACATTTCAGAGAGCTTTGCAGGGGGAATGAACACAGGAGACAGGCCAGCAGCACTCACAGTAACCTCACAAACGACACAACATTTGACCACAGCAGCAGCTTGGTTTTGCAACACCACCAAGTCAACACAAGCAGTCCCAGGAGGAAACATCATACATTGCAGAATTACATGCAAAGCTTTGGTGAGCTTCATTCATGCCCCATTTCTGGTGCTGACTTAGGAGAAAGCCAGCAAGAAATGACACAATACCAAAACTGAAGCGTTCAGGTTTGCAATTTTGGGAAAAATCCAAGCCCTGAGGGATAAACATGCATCTTGCAACGCTAAGCACAGCCACACATCCCTCCACTCCGCTCCGAGTTTGCAACACTGTTCCAGGGAAAACCCCATGTCTTTTTCCTCCAGGACACACTGATTTCAGCACCCTGTGGCTGTGTGACCAGGAGGCAGATGCTTTTGCAGCTGAAAGCAGACAACCACAGCTGGTTGTCAGCTGTTCCTCAGCAGAGGTTTCTAATGGGTTAGTAAGAAACCAATGCTGTGGCTGCAGCATTTATTGTGGGACTATCTAGAGAGGAAAAAACAGAACACAAGGCAGGAGGAGAAACAACCATCAAGCATTTAAATGCTCAGCCACACACATGATCTCTGCCATCTAGATGGGGAACAAGGATCTCAAATACTTCTGCGCAGCAACTCCTCTCTTCCCTCCCCAAAAAAGCATCTTTCACCTGCTCTGAACAATACCAAGGCGATAAGGAAGGTCAGGCAGAGGTTACAGTAACACCAGATTAAGGAGGAGTTAATCAGTGTGGGCAGGGACACACTTTCCCTCTCCCAACTTGACCCCTCTAATCCCTTCAGGGCACACACTGAAAATGAGCAGAAGTTTTACAAACTGCACCCTGGTCTAATTTGGGCTGCCTGTGCCACCATCAGCAGGGCATGAAGTTTTGCCCTAATAAAAAATATCTAAGGGGGCTGGAAGGACAGCATAACTGTAGAAGACCTTTCATTATGCTTTAAGGCAACGTGTTTTTTTTAAAATATACTCACCCCAAATCTCTCATTATTTTAGAAAGTGAGAATTTTTTATTTCAAATTAAACCAACACCTATTCCTCTTTCCCATCATGCAGCTTGTTCACTTATAAAAACCCAAGGAAACTGCTCAGAACACATCCTCTTTCACTATTCCAAATTACATCCTTTTGAACAAATACTGAAAAGATAAGATAAAGAAATATAAATTATTGGACATTCTCATTTCAGTCAGAGGTACAATGCTGCAAAGATGGAGACAGTAAAAACTGAGGAGCCCAGTTACTGAGACACACACACACACAACAGGCACCAACAGGCATCTTTGCAAGCTGTGATGATGCCACATTTAAAATGAAAACCAGCCGACTGAAAATCTCGATACCACGTAACACTGGTTAGTAATCTGAAACAACTGAGTAATTACAGATTTTATCACAATGGTCAATATGCCAGAACAATGTAACCACTCTTGCTCCAAAACCCAGCGAATAAGGGTAATAAAAATAAACTCTTTTCTACACTTAAAAGCTTCTACCTGCTTATGTACAGAAGCAAAGGCTCAGAAAACCATTACAGATTTTTCCCAACATTTGAAGTGAAGAAAGCAAATAAGAAGCACAAACAAATTTTTGGAAAAGTTTTATTGCATTTGTTTTCCATATGGAAGCATTGACAGATTGGAAAGATGCAGCATTCACATTACTTCCAGAATGAGACATCCATTAAATTTCTCCTTCCTTGATTTCCCTCCCTTCCCCCATGGCTTTGAAGCAGTCTAAACAGGTCATTTCCCCCAAAAATACCATTTGTACTTTAAATCAAGGAAAGAAAAGATTCCTTGAAAGTCATGGACAGGATTTGGATATTTTCCTTTGTTTGCAATTCATTTGATGAGCTCATGGGAGTAATGATCCAAAGATATAATAAAATTCCTGCCTGAACAAAAGATGTCTGTTGGAGTTATGGATGGTTTAGCTCTCCCCATGTTTGGAATGCCTTTTGTCCCTCCCAATTCCATCACCTCACAGCTCAGAACAGTATGCATGCTCCTTACCATAAATATTTCCCAGTTTAAACTGCTTACACATATATGTGTGTTTGTTTACACACACACACACACACACGTTTGCATAAATATCAGAAGAGATTTACAAAGCTCTAAACCAGGGCAGTGCTAAGGATATAGACTCAATCCCCCGGTATTAACCTACACATCCCATCAATATTAGTCTTCATAGTAATCTGGGCATTCATGTCAGTTTTTCACGTTAACACTGTTTAGCAGGCATTGTTCTAACAAGTCATTTACCAGGACAAACAAACACAAACAAGATGATGCTGCTACTCTAAACACTTGAAAATCAGGAATCTTTCTTTCTTGCAAGTGTAAGGCATTTAATAATCCAAAGTCTTCTACGTCTGTCACGTTTAGCCTAAGAGGGCAACAACTTCCTGCACACGATGGAGGGAACAGACCAAATAATGCCAGAAAGATGGAATCAGTTCTGTGTCTGGAAGGAAAGAGGAGGGTGGAGTGGGAATTGGCATTGGCAATGTTTAAGTACTCTATGCGATCACCAGGTCAACTGGCTCTCTTGCTGTATCGCATTCTTGTCTTGCACCTTTTGGCAAGTGAAGTGTCTGCTTCTCCATTCAAGTTCAGTGATGAAAGAGCAATGTGCTCCTTCAGGAAGTCCAAAGGTGTCTGTGTAGGGCTGTTGGCACTCATATGTCTTCCTCAGAGCTCATCACGGTCAGGAGACAGCATGAGAATCTATTCAGAAGAGGTGGGTCACAACAGAGAAAGAGGATCCCCCTTCATATTAGTTATGCCATACAGAAAGCAGAGAGAAACAAAGGCCAGTAAAGTTAACAAGATTAAAAAACCAAACCAAACCAACAAAAAAAGGAAAGGAAAAAAATTAAAAAAAAAAAAGCAGCAGCAGTTTCAGCCAAAGACATAGAATTACCTAAAACTGTGGCTTTTTTTCTCTGCAATTATCAGCCATTTAACAGACATTTTTAAAAGTTTGTTTTCCTTTTTGTTCTCAACATTCATGGAAAATTTGTAACAGTAGTGCTGTAATATGTTTCTATTTTAGTGGAAATGCTGGTCAAGAATTCCTCAGACCACATACTGGTATGGGTCTGCTTTTCCTTGGTCTGGTGTTGCGAATGGGCTAAGCCATGCTATAGAGAACGGATGGCCAAATACTGCTTTCATGTTCATCCATTTTGTTTTTTTAGCCCATCTTCTCTCTTCCTTTTTCAACTGTTCTATTCCCTGAAAACAGAAATATCACATTTTCAGTCAAACACTCAGATTTTGTAGTTCTGGATTTGGGGAAAGGTCTACTCTCAGTTACCTCTTATCCAAAAGATGGAGTAAGAAATAAAAATGAACCTAGACTGCCTTTCCTTTTCTTCTCACTGTTCTATACTAAAAAAAAAAAAATAAAATCAAATAATAAGGATAGAAAATATTCCTTGGGAATTAAATTACTTTCATTTTCTCCAGGCCTAGATATTTTATAAAATTTTTAAGACCTGCCATCCAATTGCCTCTGATGTCAATTAAAAAAAACCCCACCACTTAAACCCGTGCCAAAAGTAGATGCTTTAACGGCTGAAAGCGTTATGTGCTAACCAGACAGAAAAAGTTTTAGAGGAAAACATTTTAAGCTTGCAGACACAAAAACACAACACCCCACAAATCCAAAGATAATCTCTATAACGCTCCCAGATTCACCAAGCAAGTTCAGGAGGTGCCCATGGCTCAGCGTAGCTGAGACTACCTGGTGCCTCTTCACATTTCATTAGAATTGCTGTGAAAACATGCACAGGCTGAAAGCAGGGAGGAAGGGTTAAATCAGACACCAACTCGACAGAAATCATTGGCATTGCTTAGTAAAGGTTAGAGGGAGAACAAAAACCAGCCATCAGGCAATCAGCTGAAACATTCACTAGTCAATCATTAAAAATCAAATTTGTATTGTGTCTAAGACCCACAAAGTGAATTTGATCTCTCAGGAAGGCAATGCCTGGCTACCACAGAAGCAGAACAAACACGTGCAGTCTGCAGTTGCTGGAAAGCAGGAGTCAGGTAGCAGCAGCAGCAGGCAGACCACTCTGCTCTTTAACTCTGAATCTTTTCCAAGGTAAGCTTCTCCTGACCTACGTGTCTCGTGCTATGGATTAATGCGCTCCGAGACATCTGTGTGCTTCAACTTACTGATTCTGGAAGCTCTGCAGAACACAACACAGGTCAACTGCAAGAGTGAGTTCTGCTGATCCCTGGTAAATGTCATCTCTAGGGTCAACAGCGAAATACTGGGGTTCTAGCCCCTTCAGGCAGGAAAGAACTGTCTCATGGGACAACATATAGAAGTGGAATGAGGTCTCCCAGTGACTGGAAGAGGAAGGTGGGAAAGGGCAAGGCACAGCCCTGTTTCTAAAATGTGAAGTACAACACTGCAAGAGAGCACACCAGGAAGAATTTCACCTAGAAATATTCCTCTGCTCAGAGGAATTGTTTGCCAGATACAGCTAGCTCAATGCTAGCAAATCAACGATGAGATATTCCACAGAGCAAAATCCTTATTAAAGAAGAAAACCAAAATGAAACCCCACAACCCAACCAGGGAAAACTGTATTTCATTTTTTATTTTAGACTGTGCCATTGTTCCTTGAAGATCTCTGACTTCCCAGAATTTGAGGGGAAGGAAAAATAAGGAGTCTTATTTGGGTGCATAGCTATAGGAAGCAGCTTTTAAAAATTCTTGACAGGTTTCAAAGATTGAGAAATTCAGTTGATGACTTCACAGGAAGCATTGCTAATTTACGCACTTAACAATGAACTCAAGCTTGACAGGATTATGTGGTTCTGTATGACACCACACTTCTTCCTGGGGCTCTCCCCAGCAGAAAGAATAGCTGAAGTCTTCCTCTGAACACAGAAGAGCAACAGTGTGAACAGCAGCCTCTTGCAGAAGCCAGGCAATAAAACAAGTACTGCAAAAAAGACTCAGGAGCAATGGCTCTATAATGCCAGTCACAGCTCTCCAATGGCAGCAAAGCTACATATTCCAGCTTCAACTGGCCATGGGCAAACAAGTGAAGGGGAAGGAAAACTGAAGGAGGCAAGGGAGGAAATAAGAGTTATCACTCTTAAGATTAAGACTATTGCTTCTCTTCAGTCACTCCAGTTAATCCAGATATATCTGAGCACGCTTGGTGAAGGCCAGAAGTATCCACAAGTGTGGAAACATCCCCAGGAGTCACCAGCTACACCTTTACACAAGTAGGCATATGCAGGGGTATACAATGGACTTCAACACTACTGTGTCACCTCTACTACACCATCTTTGGATTTGAGACAACAGTGGCTTTGCAGTAGATTGCACCCAGCAGGTTTCCATGAACCTACTCCACACCCTTTTCTTTTTCCTTCTGGCAAGTTTCTGAACTGTTTTAACAAAAAAAATGGAAAACTTCTAGACTAAAAGAAGTGTGTGTATATATATATATATATATGTGTGTGTGTGTATGTGTGTGTGTGTATTTATATATACAAAATCTATGTCTGTGTATATATATCTGTACCTCTCTCTCTCTCTCTCTATATATATATACACACACACACACACACACATATCTGTATCTATACATTTTCCCCTCCTCCACCTACTCATCTTGGCTTTCCAGCACATAAAACTGTAAATGCTGACACCAGGGGAGAGTCAGTTGAATTTCAGACAGTACCAGTGTAAAAGCACTTAATTAAAGGAAAAAGGTTCTCAAATCCACAGGGAAAAATACTCTTTACAGAATAATCCCACTTACCAATGCCTTTATCAGAAGTACTGCCCACACAGCATCCCAGCCAGTATCTAGGTGCACACTACTTCTCATAGTAACCTTCAGAGAGCACAATACAGCACTGTGCTAGCTCAGTTTATTACACTGGATCTCTCCTCAAGGGGTACATGAGCTCCCTGTACAACAAGGTAAATCCCTGGAGCCCTTCACTGTTTCTACAAACGGTGAGAGACGGGGTGAAGAAGAGAGTGTGAGACACCCACCGTTTCATCAGTGCAGATGGAGTGTACTTGGGTCCCAAACATAACTGAGGTGAAGATGAGAAACAAGAGAGCCTCAAAACACAACAAGATGAGGAGAATCACTGTCGTTGGTGGAGAGAAAGAACTGCATTCTGTGAAGATAAATCAATCGAATTAGACAGGCAGAGATCAGGTAATGCAGCACTTGCAAAACATCTGCTAAGCCATGAGCTTTCCACATTCAGACTGTCAGAATAAATTATATGATCACTGCTCTCAAGCAAGTGCACAAGGAAGCTCTGACATTCTTGTGGCTATCACCTGAAATGATCACTCCTGTAAGTTTAAGGGGGAAAAAAAAAAAAAATAAAAAATCAAACCCCTGCAACACTTCAAGAATGCAACATTTCTTTCCCTCTTAGGTGTTTCCCCAGCACACTGGCTAGGACTCCACTCCATTTCACCTATAGCTTCTCCCTTGAAACTTAATCTTAACAGATCTTCCACAGTGATAAAAGTCCATTAGAAACGCCAAGCTGGTGTTCACGACACAGAGTGATTAGTTCTGTAGCACTAAGGCAAAACCAGAGTACACTTCCTTTCATTACTCCTCTAAGTCATAACCTAAAGAAGAAGAGATTAAGCCAAATTCTTCTTTTTTCCTCATACTCTATGGTGCAAACTCAAGGAAGTGCTCTGAAAAGGTAACTCCAAAAGAGGAGCAGAAGAAAGGAAGAGGAGGGAAAATGTTACAGGGCAAAAGTCATAGTGTTGAGTTGAATGTTGCAGATGTTACAATATCTCCAGATTTCTCTGAAATCCAAGAATGAATATCACACCCTCCCTCCACCCCGTTTTTCTCATGCGGTGTTAAGCTTTAACAGATACACCACAGCTGCTCGTAACTGCTCTCCTCTATCATCTAAACCTGGGACAGGTGGGAGAGTGCTTCCTCAACAGACAAAGGCTCTGAGAAAAGGGGCAAAGGAAACTATTTTTTTTTTGATGTATCCTCTTCCTAGGACCCTGGCCATTGTATGCAAATCCAGATGACAGCCATCAGCTGTTTTACGAAGTTTTGAACTGCAGAACAATCTTGTCAAATTCAGTTCCTATGTGGAAAAGTACTCATCCTCTGCAGTATTATAAACTAATTATGTGTCAGGATATTGAATGACACAACTAAAATTCAAAAAAAAACCCCCAAAACCTAATGCTTTCCAAAAAAACCCTACAAGCAGCACATGCATCTGCACATTATTTGACAGCTTGCTGCTTGACTCAGCATTACCTAGAGGATTTCCTATATTCATCTGTGTTTTTAAAAACGTGTCTCAACTGGCTCTGTGAAAACTTACTCACTGGCTGCTCCTGAGCAAGGGCTGGGGTTTTTGTTTGTTCGTGTTCAGTTGTTGGGTTTTTTTGTGGAAAGGAATTATTTGTTCTTGTGAGGGTGGATTTCTGGGTCTAAGTTAGCGTGTTTTCCTGGCAGTCTTGCAAGGATGACTCACATTACCCATTAAAAGAAGTGTACATATTATTCTTATCCTGTGTTGGCATTCAGGAAATCAGTGCTGCATTCATGTCAACAGAAGATTACTGCACACACACTATCTAGGTGTCTTTACATCTCAGCTTCCCCCTAGACAGGATGAGGCTTAAACTGAAACAGGACTTTTCAGGACAGAGATTCCAGCAGGTGAGAGAGAATTATGAAGTTCCAGGATTGATCACTAAAGAAACACCCCAGAGATAGCATAGCAGTGCCCTGATAGCATCATCCTGAAACCTGCACATAAGGAGTCGCCTTAGAAAGCAAACTACATAGTAAGGTCATCTTCACAGGCTAATCTGGTATTTTGATGAGGTATTTTGTTAGTACTTACTTGTCCAGTCTTCTTCAAAGCAATACAAGAAGTGAAATCCCACCATGATTAGAGCATGCAGGGAAATCAGTGCTATATACATCTGAAAAATAAAGGATGTAGAATCATAGAATTCTACATAATGTAGGTATTAGGTAAGTTTGAAGACCAAAATGCTAAATCTTCCAAATATGTTAAATAAAGCAAAGTATAAAGACTTATAAAGCAAAACCAGGAAAACCCCACAAAACATAAACCACCCCAAAACCTACCAAGCCCCCTAAACAAGCACACTAAAGCTGGCAAATAAATGCCAATATGTAGGCTCATCCTGGTCTTACCTACAGCTCTGAGTGAACAGGAGGGAAATGACTTCATTCAAAGCCTGCTGGACCCAAAGCCCAGCCTCCTGAACTCCAGAGACAGCAGCAACACTTCAAATATCAAAGTATCATGCTGTCAAAGCTCACATCCTTGCTCTTCAGAGCACCGTAGTTTCCCAGAGAAACAACAGCTAATTATCTATTTTCTAGCATGAGTTTCAGAAAAATTATATTTTTTAACAAGTATTTTTTGCAGAGGCAGACATTGGCATGGAAGGTTTCTCTCAAGCCTTAATACTTTGTACTTAATCCTTTTTGTTCTAAATTAGGTCTTAGCTTTGCAACAAAAAGCTTTAAACTATATGCAATGCTACCTATACACTACAATTTACCAAAATAAGGTTAAAAAGATCACTCTCCTGAACCTACAGACTCTGACAGAGGTCAGCAGATATCAGAAGTGAGAGAGATTTTGTTACAAGAAGTCCCTGTGGAAGCAATAAAAGATGATAGAAGAGTATTTTGACTGTCCTTGCAAGTTGAGTGTGCTGCTGTTCTTTCACCTCTTCAGGTCTCAAAAAGAATAACCAAGAACAAACCAAGCAATTCTTGTTTTGTTTCTCTCAACTACATTAAGTGTTTTAATACAGCCTACTTGAAAGTAGATGTCAGTTTTAACAGAAATCCTTTTGATAGGATTAAAACACCTAGCTCATTCCTCAGGGTGAAAAAACCCTTGCTCAAAAGAGAGAGAGATGAGATTCATTTTGTTCTGTAATCCACATCCTAATAAACCACAACACAAAACAGTAAAGCCTTTCCATTTAACTGAGAATCCCCTCCTTGTTACATGGTAAAATGAGAACATTCTTCCTCAAACCTACAGATGTCTCAAAAGATTTATTAATAAAACAGAGCTTCACTGACACTCAACCTTGTCATGTTCACACTACTCCCACAAGATATTTGCAGTTCACTCTGATGAAGCAGATTTCAACCCTTCCAGAAATATGTAGTATTCAAGTCTGCACTCCTGTTTTCTTACTCATGATACCACATGTAGGGTACAAAAAGTCAAACACATCCTTGGTTTTCTAGTACAAAAATAAACCACTTGCAAGTAAAAGGTGGATAATTCTTGCCAAAGGGGATGTAGACTTCCCACTCCTTGCTTAAGATGTGGCAACAGCTCTTATTTTATTATCCCACACAAGTACTCGTACAACTACAACATTTAGCAACCCTGCATGTGGCTTGGGACCTCAGTACAGCGTAACAGGACAGCCTGAAATAAACTATTTGCGTTACAAAATAGGTGCTGAAAAAAAGTCAATACCACCCACACAAATCCCCAGCAAATACTTCCTGTGATGCCTTTTTCCCCGTTGTTGTGTTGTGTGTGTTTCCCTAATTACTGAAACAAGTGTCTTGCAAAGGGACTTGCAAAATACTTACTGTAAACAGTACAAAGTACTTCTGGTTATTTTCTCCTACACAGTTATTGACCCACGGGCAGTGATGGTCCATTTTCCGAATACACCTCTTGCAAACACTGAAAGAATACAGGTCTTTATTTGTAGCACCTTTCATTCCAAAAATGTTCTGCCAAAACATGGTTTGAGTACATTCAGGTAGATGGAAAAAAAATCAGTGATTTAATCTAGTTTTAACCTGTGTTATATGTGAAAACGGTGAAAATGTCCACAGATTAAAAACAAACAAAACCCCAAAAGATATGAAAAGCAGTAACAAATAAAGATATTTTTCAGAGTTGTTAATAACAGAGTAAGGTTTATTTACCAACATTAGCTAGTAGCAGGAACTTGAAAAAAAAGAAAATTAAATGAAGCATTGGAAAACATTCTTGACATCAAGGTAAGCCACAAAGTATCATAAATCAGCTATGGCAGTCAATCAGGAAGACAGTACCACAATATACGTTCAAGGTAAAATTAGATGTTAAAGCACTTCACAAAACCAGACTAATAAAAATCAAAATTCAAATTCTTGCCAGCATGTACATTGTGGCTTGAAGTCAAATAATTAAAAGATTATTACTTTGTCTGAACATCATTCTCTTGCTTAGTCAGTAACTGCTTCAACTCACATAATAAAGGAAGTCTTTTTCCCTGCTGTTTTCTCATATGAGAGGAGACGAAAGGCAGTCTCCTGATACCACATTGCACAAACAAGCACAGAAATCAAATATGAAAAAACACAAAACCCCCAAACAAAAACAATAGATCCAAAAAGGAAACAGCCATCCCAGAACAATTCTGGCAGCACTGAAACAGAAAAGATTGAGGGCTCTGCCAATTTTTTATTTTTCTTCTTATAAGGGAAACTCAAACAAAACCATAAACATGTTCTTATGAGCGTGTATGAATAAATAACAGAAAACCTCACCATCAGAACAACCTTGCATGCATACTATATGCAGGAGGGGGTAATCCCCAAGGATACATGCCATGCCTGAAAAACAAATGAATTGCTATAGTCCTGATCCCACATGAAAGGTTGATGGGGTAGTCCCCAGCCTCTCGGCAGGGGGCCAGGTCAGAAGCTGCTTCTCCTCAGGCAGCATGGGCACCCTATTGTAGTGGAAAGCAGGAAGAGCCTTATTTTGCTAGAATAAGTAGTTTGAAATTATTTTTGAGATATACAGGGCAGGTGGTGTAAAGCAGGAAGATGCCTCCCTGTTGTCTAATTTACCACACGCACCCCTTGGGTTCTGAAACAGATTAAGGACCCAAGCAACCCTTTAATTGCTCCTATGTCCTAGTTCCCCGGAGGGACAACCTGAAGCAGCCAAGCCAAAGACAACCTCCATGAAGGAGTTAGCTATGGCTGAGAGGAGAGGTTTTAGTCCATGCACACGTACCAAAATCAGTTGGATGACAGGCAGAATATGAAACTAGCTGGTGGAAAAGGAACACTGAAATTAAGACTGAAAACTATAGGCAGTAGGGATTGCCCATACTCAGACGTCTCCTCTACTCAACTACCCAGCTTCCAAATGCTGGCAGGAGTAGTTTGCAGGGCATGGGGGACTCACAAAATAGCATTTGAATCAAAAAGCACCCTGGTCTCTCAGGCATACAGCTAGCAGTATCTCCAGCTGATGCATATGCACAACCTTGATGTGTGATAGCCTAATAGATCCCCCTATGCCACAAAAAGAGTGTTTGACTGAAGATTCTCAACAGCATCAATGCTCAGTGGGTAAGTTTCCCAAATCTTAATATCTAAAAAGTTCTATTAAAGCACAGAAAAAAGAACCATGTAGACAAGGTTTTGTGTTTAGCTAAAGCCTTTTTTATTTACCTATGCTGCGAGACATCAGCAAGACAGCATTTTAGATGCAAAGTTTCATTCATAATTGAAGAAATGTCAGAGGGGATTTTGCAGCAGCATTAATAAGTGATAGGCATGATCACATTGCTCCGTCTGAAAACCAACTCCTGATTTTGATTAAAATAGAAAAACAACAAAAAAGGAAAAACATTTGCAAACTAAAGCTCTGAAAATAAACATGAAAAATGTGAACAGCAGAACAAGTTTGTTCAGCTCAGTACCATGTATTCTGCTCCCCACAAGAGCCCTGCACAAATCAGCAGTAACCCTGATAGGTGCTCTACAGTATGCATTGCGTTTTGAGTAGCTAAAGACCAGTGCAAACTCATTAACTACGTATGGAATCAGGTTCACTTGCTTTAAAAGCATTAGAAAATTATAGGAAGTAGTTGTGTTTGGGTTTCTTTCTCCTCACTGTATTTCGTACTAAAAAGCTGCTCTCCTCAGGGAAGTCTATCCTACCAGAAAAAGGACAGACATGACAGAGCAGTTGGAATACTGATCTACCAAAAAGCACGAGACAAAGTCACAGTACCCAATGAAAACATGGAAGTTGGAACTCCTAAAAAATACATACAGTTACCTGAACTTTAGTTTTAACTTAAGTATCACTTCTAAAGAGAATCTACAGTTAAAATGGTTTTGTGGGAATAAAAAAAAATAAATAAAAGAGATACTGACCCTTTGAGAGACATTACACTTTACGGATTTCTATACATTCTAGTACATAATGTCTGGTTTTAAGGCATGTTTACATGAAAATATATGGAACGTCAATTACAGGTCTGGAGTCATGGCAGCATTCATCATAAAAGTTTCTCACTTTGCATGATGTGGCCCCAGACTGCTATAGATGAAAACTGGTCAGAAAAGGTCTAAGGTTTTTTCAGAGAAGCTTGAACATGACTGGCACTGTTTGTAAAAGAATTTGGAAGCCAATCTCTCAATTTAACTATGTTAGTCTCAGACTCCAATAATAGTTTAGATCAAGGCACACTGGATAATTCTTGAGATCTTGATAAAAGACCAATCCTCAAAAAAGACTTTACCTGCAGTGATGTGCTCTGTCAGGTTTGATGCTACAACACTTTGGGCACTTGTAAACCACCTGTCCTGGCTTTAGCTGTAAACTCTCGATGAACTCCTTTGTGGCATTACCTTTTGGTACAGCACCCTGCAGGGAAAAAGAAGAAAACAAAAACCAAACCAAACAAACAAAGAAAACAACAAGAACATTAACCTGTGGACATTAATTAGGAGTGCTAAGAACAGTAAGATGACTTAAAACTATGAGAGGGAAGAGAAAGAAATAAAAACTTCCCCAAGATCAATAGTTTCAAGCAGAGTAAGAGGATTCAGAAAAGGAATTAAAATGAAGTCCTAGTATGTGGAACCACATAGTTAAACATAATTTTTGTGGGTTTGTTTTTTTGTTGTTTTTGTGGTTTGTGTGTGTTTGTTTGGGGGGGTTTAGTGGGGTTTCCTTTCTTTGTGTTTGGTTATTGTTTTAAACATCAGTTTAAAATCCTCAATTATTCTTTTGCGATCCTATAGCAATCTTAAAATATTTAAGACTCTTTATCTGTCTCTCCACATCTATCAATAAATTTGTCATGTCAGTGTTTCATATCACAAACTGGAAACTGCAGATATTTATTCTAGTAGAAGCAGCAATTTCCGAAGTATCATTGTGTGCACTAAGAGTTGCCGGTAACTACCTCATGTATTTATAGCCATGCCTCCACTGTGTATTTGTTATTTAAATTAGGTTTTAACATTCAAATAGTGAACACTAAGAATCCTCCCACCTGAATAAGACTAGGTAAAATACTCTTAGGGTGCAATTTCAAGTTTTAAAATGTGTCTTTAAAGAGGTAACACACTGCTACTGCAGGAGCCTCGGTTCAGGAGTTTCCAGCCTTTCTAGGGCCATACATTTGCTCAAAAAAATACTCATAACATATTCCCCATGCCCCTCAAAAAGGTCATGAATTGTGCTGTATGAAATCAGTGCTGGTACACTGGCACAAATGCACCTCTGTGAGCATAAAGGTTTTATACTGAAATACCAGGTATGTAATATTTTAACAGATTTCTGATGCAACAGTCTCTTTTTAAACACATCTATACAACCTCCTAACAACAATGAACAGGAATAACAGATACCAGTGAGAGAACTTCTCGTTAAACCAGTACTATAAGCATTTCCTGAGCAGTCTTTGGGTTTTTCCACAAAATCTCCCAACACTCCTGATCAATTTAAAAATTACCAAGACCAATTTCCACAAAAGGCTACACCTTATGTTCTCTCCCTTTAGTATGCCGCCAAACTCAAAACCTTAGGAATGTTTTTTGCAAGAACCCCCAAGACGCAGTTCCTGAAAAGCATGACACACGGTGCCAATTCTGAAGAATTCAGGAGTTCATTTATTTATAATAAGAATTCTGTGTGTTTGCCTCAGCAGTGCTTTCTGTTTCATTCTGATACTAGACGTGCCCCTGGTTCTCACGTCCCAACAGCTTCCTCCTTCCTCACACCATCTGCCAGATGTTGCTGCATCCCTTCATTTTTATCTTCACTCCTCCATTTTGTTTAGCTAATTTCCTGATTAAAAAAACCCCAACAAAATCCCACTGGCTCTCATGATCCACACACATAAATCCAACACACACAGAGAATTAACACCTTTTCCCAATTACTCTGCATAAAGATTGTATCAGCTTCTCTCTCCAACACTGCTTGCCCAGCCTGCTTCAGAATATAGCTTTTGTTTCAGAAGAGTTCCTGCTAACTCTGTGAAATAGTTCCAGCGACCTGAAGGTCCCTAAGCTTTAAAGCCACACAACATACAATAACCACCATCACCAAGAACCCCCAGGACATAAACTACACAAAGTGCTGCAAGCCGCTATTACCAAGTCCAGTGACTACAAGTTTCAGAGCTTCAGCTACTGTTTACAGCTCTGCACAGCAGCAGCAGTGTGCACTACCTCAGTCTTTACCAGAAACTTTACCAAACCAAGCCATTTCTGCAGTGCTGTGGCTTTTAGGTGAGCCAGAAACCAAGAAGCAAGGATTACACTGAAGTTTAAATGGCAAGTAACAAGGTTTCAAGTAGGAAATCACATTTGGAAGGGATAATTGGAGTGTAAGAGACACACTGCGATTCCCAACAGCAACAAGAAATCTTAAGTTGGCTTTTCCTTCCACTGACAAGTGAAGATGGGGTTTTGAAATGTGTCTACTATCCAAAGGTTATTAAGCAAAACAAACCATCACAGGTCACTTAGAATAAGTGTCATGGTACTAAACCGTATCTTCTTAATTGGAAGATGAGAAAGCAGCAGACCAGATCTCTCACAAAGCAATGCCTACAGAGATGTACATGAGGGTCTTACAACTCTGATGCTTGCCCACTTGCCTAAGCCCATTGCATTTAGCATGCTCACGTAGTATTTATGTCAGCATGGTCCAATACTCTCAACTAAAGCAGTAGTATAAGAGATGGTAATATGGCTTTTCAAAACAACACATGTTCTGCCCCATTCTGCTGCAGTAATACTTGCTAAGGCAGACAACCAAAACCAGCTTTTCCAGCTTTCCTGTTTGTCAAGACACGACAAGCCACAAACACAAGATCTGCCACTGGGAGGAAAACAGCATCAGAGAACACTCTCCTTCCCAGTGCAAAAGAGGAGCTGCTCACACAAGGGGGATATAAAGCTTAGTTCTTGACTTTGCACCTGACTTGAGTGGGATGACAAATTAACATACCACATCAGCAGCCTCATTCAGCAGGCTGACACACAAGTTACTTAAATCTGCCACTCACTCAGCAACTGAGTTATCCAACATCTAGCAGACAAGAAAAACACTGCCTGTTCCTTTCTGAGACATATATAGAGAGATATACTTACTGGATCTGTCAGCATAGCACGAAAATGTGAAGCCAAAGCGAGGAAAGCCAAGGTGTTGAACAGTGTGCCATTGATGACACTATAAACATAATCTCTCGATGGAATTAGCATGACAAGAAGGACTACAAAGTCTGCATAGAACACCAGCATCCAGGTAACGACAGCACATGCAATACCACAGCCATCTCGAATAAACCACATTGTTTCCAGGGAAGCACGGCTAGGAGGTGGAACACACTTTTCTGGCTGGAGGTATTCAGGTTTCCGTTCAATATCTCTGAAGCGGTGGACTGGAGTAATCATCATAGGCTATTATGTCCATACTTGCATCTGAAAAAGAGTCAGAAATAGTGCTCACTGCTTTGCAAGACATGTAGACCTCCATTCACATAATGGCATAAGAATCACGTCGGAAATTCCAAATTGCAGAAAGTGAGTCGAAAAAGCAGAAAAGATAAATAAATCAAACAAAATAATGGATTTGGAAACCAGACTTGTGCTTATCAGAACACTTCTTACTCAGAAGATTCTCTAAGTGCTTTTAAGTCTTGCTTAATTACACATTAAATCCACCAGTGTGTCACCTCCAATTCCCCAGAGAAAAGTCAAAAAGCATTTTAATGAAGAAAAAGTGATCAGGTAGGTGCCAACAGGAGCCAGCACAGCAAGAACTGAACACTGTCACACGAGATAAAAAGGAAAGGCCTGGCATAGCTGGCAGGGTCCATCTTGCTGCCTTAGACCTGGGGAAGGGAAGGTGCTCTCCTATAGACACTAGGAAACTTAGCAAGCGGAAGAAGATTCCTTAACCATCAACTCACAGCTTTGAGGTAAAAGTGCAAAAACAAACCACTGTGAAGTTACAGTGGCAGGAACTGGTAAAGAAGCAATCCAGACAAAGCTCTTGACAGAAATTCCTCATCTTGGCTGGAGGATGCTCTTCCCGAACACCAGCTGTCTCCCACTCTCACCTACTCCTTTGGTCTTAGGTCCCTTGGAAGTCTTCTGCTTCGCCACGATTCTTCCATTACCTTTGCTCTATCCCTCACTGGCATTTGTTTTACATCCCCTTTAGCGCTTCCTGCTAACTCCACTGTAATAAGCGCACTAATTTGTCACTTGCTGTGACTGTCCTGCCCTCTGTCTCTGCAAGCCTTGCCTGCCCAGAGGGTAAGGTCCATCGTGGAGCCAGAAACTGTTCCACTCCACGTATGCACCATGCTGACTGTCATTTCAAAGTAACTCACATCAAATGTGGGCATTTGAGAAAACAAAAAAGGTGCTCATAAGACTTTGGCAGGAGATCAGTCAATCCACACTGTGAACGTACACCACTCAAATTCAGAGCACACCGGAACACTAAGCTCTGAGAGCGGCTTTGTACACCCAGCAACTTCTTGCAAAGGCACTTCTTAACAGGGTGTTTCCACAACACTCTAAACATTCAAAACCAAATCTATCTCTATGTAAAGACCCACCTCCTACAAAAATGCATACACTACTTTTACTACCAAATACTTTGAACTGCATATATTGAAACTGAAGGGTTCACCCCCCTATTTTGAACGTTTCCAGGGATGAGACATCTATCACCTCTCTGGTACTTCAACATAAAAGTATTATTCTCATTTATTTGTAAAATCAGAATGCATTTTTTACATTTGAAATCAGAGAAAGGGAGACAACATTCTAATTAAGTTTTCTGTCAGTACAGGAGGGTTGGACTAGATGATCTTTCGAGGTCCCTTCCAACTTCTAACATTCTGTGATTGTGTGATTCTGTAATAAATTTCATACTGAAGCCATTAACTGTTAATAAAGTGCTATTGTTGCCTATACAAAATAGGTAATTTTTACAGAAAACAGCGAGAGGATCGCAAAAGTACCTAGGACCTTAAATTTCTCCCAAAACTTTTATGGCTAGTTCTGTCAAAGCTCTATTTTGCATAACACTAACCTAAACGGATCTGCTATTGCTCCTACCTAGATAGGGAAGGAGATGATAGTTTGCTTCCTAGTTGTTATTTCGTAACAGCCAAATTCACAAGACAACAATTAGTCTCTCACAGCCAAATATTAAGATTATTAATAAAGTAGGATGATTAATTAAATACAAGCACAGAAGTGATAAGCTTGTGCACGTTAGTGTGAGTAACACAGAAGAGAGGAGACTGAAACTGCTATTGCCACTGTGAGGGCCAGCAGCGCAAAGTTTCAAGGTGCACAGAAGTGGATGAAACAGACCATTTACAGTATTTGTTTTCTAACATAACTGGTACAAATGAGCTAGAAGAATTAGGTATTTTCTTGTATTTCTGGTTTTAGCATTTAGCATGCTGCCAAGTGATAGAGTTTAAGATGTTTTATGAATCTGAAAAGAATTGTATGGACTAATGGTAAAGTGTATCAGTCTTCTATTTACCCACAGAATAGAAAAAAGAAGATAAAAGCGCACAGATGTGGATCTCATTTACTTTGGCAAGAAAAAAACCCCCACCTCATTGACAAAATTCACATACTACACTGTAATTACTTTGTACTTTAACCACAGCTATAATTTAGCCTCATGACTCCTGATACTTATGGAAACAAGGTACATAATTTTCAGAAACACTGACTACCCAAACAATCTGGTGGTCTAAGCTCAGATATATCTATACCTACCAGTAAATCTATTCCTCCTTCTCAATTTTTCAGTTTCTATAAGGATGCCTATGTATTCTCACCTTAGCAAGTATTTTGAAGACTCAATGCCTCCCGCCCCCAAAGAAACAGGTTAATCTTCATTGCATTGTTTAATAATCTTATTAAAATTGTTACATTGGCATGCCAAGTCAAAATAAAATTGACATAATTAAAGACTTATGCCCAACAACATTTAGTTGCAGTAACATCATATTGCATAAAATAACTATGAAAGAAAACTAATTTAGGTGTTTGACTTTCAAACAGAAGCCTTAGACTTGATACATGAGGTGCAGTGACAAGTTGGGATAGTCTTGAACACAGACCTCCAGGATTTTTTGCTTATACTCTTGAGTCTTCTCTCCCTCCACCCTCTCCCCAATTTTTTGTTTCCTGAGGCAAAGGAATAAAACAGTCACAAGAAAAGCAAACTCCTATTTAGCAGAGGAATTCGTTTGACAAGTCACCTTAGGGGCAGTATTAATAGAGACTGGCTAAAAGCTAGACAAATACCTAGTGATTAAAACTGTGGAGTTAGTCCTAAACAGGGCACTTCAGCAGTCAAATACAAATTCACCTCTCCTGAAAATGCAGTAGGTGGCTTCACTCCAGAACGAGTACTACAGTGTGCTCTCAGAAATATTACTGAGCTACACTGAAAATAAAGCAAAAAAAAAAAAAAAAAAAAAGATATTGCTGTGTAACTGTCTAAGGAGAACCTGGCAGGAGCCTTGAGGCACCTTATGTCTGACAGGCAGTGCAGTAAGGAAGTGGTTAAGAGCAGTCAGCACAGCCCTCCAATCCTCCAATTCTGACTTCTAGCTGGAGGATAAATGCATTATTTAATGCACCTTCTTATTTAAGGCGTGCTTTAGAGGAATCATCAGGTAACAAAACAAAGTCAGTAATTGGTACACAAACACCATTCATTTTTTGACATATACAGATATGTTAAGATCTTAAGAGTTAACTTATAGCAGCTTATACTCTCAGCTTCTCCTCTACATGACCTGTTTAGGTTTTTTGGGTTTGTTTTAATGTACACAAGCATCTGGTTTTGTTTATGTTGTCCAACCTGGTACTGTCATATAAACAATACAAAACAAAAAAAGATTGTAGTGGGTATGAAGCAATAACTTGTCCTAACTTGAAGGTCTGCCCTTCAATCATGCTGTGTATGAACTTAATTTATAACAGACAGATGAAATATGTCAATCCCTCTTGCCCTGGAGCAAGCAACATGTAAACAATAAAGGCAAAGGGCTTAAGGACTTATTACAGTGTCAGGCTACAAGATAGGCCACGGGGTAAGTGTAAGATGCAATGACAACACATTCATCACTTTAGGTTAATGCCATGTCAGAGCAAAGACTTTTTCTTTTTTATCTGGAAGACATTTGGCATTACAGGGATAATTAAAAAAAACCCCCATGCTATATACATGTTAGAAATACAAATAAAACCAAATTAAAATCTACTTCCTGATACAACGAACACTTAAAATATGCTATTATACCCCATATAAATTAAGTAACTGTCTTTTGACCTGCCATAAGCCATGCCAACAATCTATTGTTTAATCGCCTCTGGCCACCAAGGAATTCATCAAGAGTGAATTCTGTGGGCTTTCACCCAAGGTGTACATGAAAGCTACTGAAGGTTCTGATGTTATACAACTTACACCAAGCTTAAGGCCACCATCACCATCATCCTGCTGATTTTCACATAATTATTCATGCTAGCGAAGTGAAGTGAAACACATGGGTATGACTTGCAAAACTACAGTATCACTATGTTTATTGCAACTGCTTCCTCTATTAGAAGTCTGCTGACATTAAACTTTGGGAAGAGGTTACACTGTCATTTGAAATCAGTGAATTTAAAGTTTTTCTAATCACATGGAAACAATTCAGGCGAAAAAAAGGAGAAAAAGAAGAATGACACTAAGGCAGACCATGGGCAGTTTTAGAAGTTTTTCAGTTTGGGTTTTTACACAGAGATCCTTCAAAATAGCTTTTATGACACACAAGAGTCATTGACAGTACTTTGGGAGCTGACAAACACCAAAGTTAACTTTTTATCATCATCAGAAGAAAGCAAACATATATAACTAACATATGTAACAAACATATATAACTAGCATGCTCTATTCATGACAGCTAAACCATGCAAGCTAGATCCACCAAATAGGATGTCCCTTTAAACAAAACCAACAAACTCTAGACAAATAGTTACAAACTGCAAGAGAGGTCATTCTGAAGTTTATTTCATTTCTCCATACCTAAAACTGCATTGATTGAAACACTGCATATTTAATCTTCTTTTGCAACAGAAATGATAGGAAGTGTGTTTGCTAACTAACAGGGTATTTACCTATGCTCATATAGCCCAAGTCTAATAACAAGCATGTCAAAACTTGACTAAGCAAGTTTTAGCAGAGATAACAAGGAAATATCAGTATTCATGTATTTTTTTCCTAATGGGTCCTGCAAGGTCTAAAACGCTTTATCTGATCAGCAGGAGTGGAATGAAACAGCCCAGCTATGCTGAGAATTTTTGACAGTCTCCCACAGATTCAGCCAAATGTCCATCAGCACAGCATGTTCCAACCCCTGTTTTACAAAACCCTGAAGGATCAGTGGGGCATTCTGAACAGGTATGTGAAAGCCAACTGAGAAAAGAAGGTCTATTATTAGCAGGTGAAATTTTCTATAGAGAGCTAATAAAATATTAGAATATTTTCAGGACTCCACATATGGTTTAAAAAACCCAAACCCCAAAACAAAGAAAAAAAACCAACCCCACAACAAAATTGAAACAAACAAAACAAACCCAACCCCAATTCAAAACCTCCAATAGGTCAAAAGCTACTCCTCTCAGGTTAAAATAGCAAAAGTAATAAGGAAGGATCAGGCATAGAGCTGACCTTAATGCTGTACTGACAGGACACCTGATGACTTCCATCAAAATGTCACAGGGCAAAGTCAGTGCTCCTAGCCCTACTCCAACCACCAGGGGAGGAGCAGGTAACAGAATTATGGCCAGTGCAGAAAATTTTTCACTTTGATTCTGGAAATTCAGGCCACATTAAGGAGTAGAGTTTCAGCCTGAGCACTACATCACCAGCACACCAGCAATGCATTTGGTTTTTAGCAAAAGGCCCACAAACATCTCCAGTTCCCCTGAAATCTTTGGCTACTGAAGTCATGCAATTTCAACAGTTTCAGTTCCCACAGTGAAGAAAAATGACATTAAGAAATCAGAATGTGAATTAAATTAAACCCATTAAAAATAAACTTAAACATTTACAAGGCTTAAAAAAAAAAAAGTGTTTCTGAGGCTAAACACACAGGCTTGGATTACCTGCCTTGGAAATGAGGAAAGAGCACAGAAACTAGATGGCACCCCAGTTATAACATTTTCCTACAGATGACAGGAATAAGTGGCTATATTACAATGCTGCTTTATAGTCACAGTCTAAACAATTGTTTACATCATTAACCACTTTGATTAATCATAATTTATTTTTTAATTTATTATTTTGAAGAGGCCATGGATGAACAAGAAAAATTAAATTAAAAATGGATCACACTATGGATCTCCCTGAGAAGAGCAGGGGGAGGTGGAAATTACCTCAAAGACATCCATCAGATCTAGAAACTCCATCCTGAGGGCTTGGATAGGCAGAGTGACAAGCTCAAACGAGATGCAGCCACATAAGGCACAAACTCTACAGTTCTCTCATTTACATCAGCATAAACAAGAAGCAACTCCAACAGTGCCAGAGGAATTCCATTAGTAGGACTGTAAGGAAAATAGGGTCACATTTCTCAACTAAATACATGGGGTTTTCCTATCCTGATGTTTGTGGTATGCAGTCTCTCAGGACACACAGTAACAGCTTCCTGGTTAATGGCTATTCAATTCTGTTCAACTAATGGATATGCATTATATAAATAAGTTATAATGCAATAAAGAGTGACCTGAAAGTCTCAGTTATCTGGGAAGTGACTGCACTGCCACATACAAAGCTGTAGGAGATGAGACAAAGACAACATAGTTACTGTCCAAGGTGCATCAACACTGGGCCGCTGTGGATGACTGACAAAAGCAGGGCAACATCTAGGAGCATGACACAAGTCACAGGGCAACAGAGACCAAGATCAAACTCGGATCTGATCACAAAGTTAGTGATCTTAATAAGCTTTTGATCAGAGAAGGAAGGTACTTTATAGAACTGTCATTAAACATGAACCATTACAAAATACTTTATGATATTTTTTGAACAATCAGAGCTGCAAAGGCAACAGAGAAATTCTGTCACTTCAGTTTCACAGTCTCCCAACAGACTAAATATCCATGAGGCACTTAACTTATGTAGAAAGAGAAATACTAATCCTGAACATAAAACCACAAACCAGCTTTGTAGCATTGCCATGTATCTGGAGTAAGTATCAGAAGCAAAGAACAATCTTGCAGAAGGGACTGCACTGGGAAACAGAAAACAATAATTGGGGTGTTGTGCTTTCCCACAGCATTGCCGTTACTCTGATTAGACAGCCTTGTGAGACACAAAACAGGAGTAGCTGTCCTGGTCTTCTGTATAGCTTTGCAATTTTGATGCTAACTCAGGATTTAAAACAGCAAGCCACTGGGTTAAGGGAATGTCAATTCACAACTATCAACTTTTGTTTTTTTAAAAAAAGGGAAGGCAAAAATTAAAGGGTGAAGGACTGCCTAAACAACTAGCATTATTTTTAGCATCTATTTGAAAAACTACACTGCTTTCATGGCATCAGGAATGTATTTTCCAGAGAAGTAGAAAAGAGTTGCGGCTTTAAAGTTTTAAACATAGTAAGAAGCTGGCAGAACCACTGTAGTCTAAATCAATATTCTGAATATTACCTTTCAAGATAGAAAGAGCACTTTAACTATCAGACATACCTTTTCACTCAGGCGGTCTAACCCAGGATTTGGCTCTCGCCTGCTTCTGCTACAGCCCTCCTTCACCAGCATGAATAAGTCACTCAGGCTCTCCATTTTTTACTCCCCCACCTGTAGTCTACACTTCTTCCCTACTGTATAGGGGTAGGGAAGATACAGGTAGGAAGGCTGCAAGGCATTTAGATTTTAAACCTAAATACTATACCTAAGCAGGAATCTAAACCAAATACAGAAAATACTCAGGGCACACATTAAAATAGTGCATTAAGGTAACAGGAACCAAGAGATGATCATCTCTATCCTGAAAAGGCCTGATGTTAAAATCACGACTGTCATGATACATCTTTGTGATGTTAAGAGTTAGCCTACCTGAAACCTATGCTGCTACTACAGAGAACTGGGAAAACCTGCATGTTTAAAGTTGCTGTATGTTAAAGCCTTCAAAATGTAGTAAAAAAACTCCCGAGTTGGCAAACTCTGTATTCCTTGGTTTGCTCACTGTTGCATTTGCAAACACAAGGGGTCCCTGTCTCCATAAAAAAACCCCCCACAATTTCTGTGTGTAAACATTAATTTTGTTATCCTTCGAAATACTGAGGGTTGGAGACCAGACTAACTGCAACACATAATATATTGTTTATGTATTCTATGCTGTGGTGGACACCAGTAATTCAAACAGTCATCACAAGGTACAAAAATGTGTATCACTATCTCCCTTCATTGCCTGCTACAGCCCTCTATATACGGTATGGTACTACTGCTTTCTCACTAGGAATGTATACATTTCAATGTCTTTTTTATTCTTTTTAATAGTACAGTACTTTACACTACCTTTATTCACTCTCACTGTTTCAAGTCAAGCCCATTTGTTTCAACTTCTGCATGCTGCACCACCTTTCAGATTGGCTGCCCCTCAGTTCTGCAGCTGAACTTCACAAACACATCACCAACTATTGGCCTAGCAGCAAAACATCAACAAGGGCTTTGCACTTTCTCCCATTCAACTTTTCTCTTTTGTTCAACTGTATTAACACTGAGTTTTCTGTGTCCTTGTTTTACTTTTTTAATTGCCACTACATCTCCTGGAACAGCAATGTAGTTGAACTCTGCTGCTGACGCCTTCCTTATTTCCCATCCCCCCCTTTTTTTTTTTAAATCCTACTTGTACTCCTTCTCCTGTAACAGCCCCAGCTCCGTATGGTTACCTTGTAACCTGGTGAGGTGAAGCGCCATGGGGCTATAAGTCTCTTCGGTCTCCAGGAGCACGCCCAAGCACCCCCCACCCTGGGAGCACAGCCAGAAGCAGGCAAAAGGAGTTAATACACCAGGGCTCCCTCAGAGTGAGAGTCAGTCCCTCGCTGCACCTTGCCTGAAACACCTTGCACCTCACTACCTGGGAAATACTGCTGCACAAGGAGTCCTTTAGCACCACTGCAGAGGCAAGCTGGCTTGCTCTTCTGGACTCCCTCTCAAAAGGACAAAGTGTAAAGTGTTACTGGCAGACTTGCTGCACTGCAGTCCCAGTCCAGTTACAGGCTTTTTGTCTTACTGTCTGCACAACCCAGGAAATACTCAGCTCTAATCTGAAAAGGTTTAACTTCTTGCTTTCTATAATGCAACCTTAAGTTTCAGATTAGTTACATGCACAGGAGAAATATGATGTTCCAGGTACTATTGTTCACGTCTAGTTTACCAGCTAAGCACGGGACAGGGAAAACAAAAACTGACAACAAGCTTTTCTGTCTTGTCATATTTTGCATTACCTGCTATCTTCTCTCAGGAAGGCAGAAAAACTGTATTGCAGAATATCACCCTAAGAAAAAGGTCATGTCTGCACCACAGAGAGACTAGAGCTCGTTCAGTTAACACCTGCAGAGACTGGGAGAGCTACAATCCAGCCATTTTCAGACTGACACCACTACGTGTGCCATCTATGGATGCCCATCACCTACCCTGTAGTCTGCTCCACAGGAGAGAGATCCCATTATCGATTTAAGGGAAATAACCTGCACCAGCAAACTCCATGGCTCCATGAGCAAGCTTCCCTGAAATAATGCAACACATAGGTTTAAACTGCATTGATCATGTGACACTGACAGCACCTGTTCATTGGAGATGCACAGGAACCCACCCATCAAGAAAAGTAAATTCATATTAGATAAGAAAGGGATTCATCAAAGCCAAGTTACCATTGCCCAGGCTACCCACATACTGCTGAAGACTATCAGGTGCTCCACACTGCTGACACAAAGGAAACTGTCCAGGAAGGACAAAGGCCTGCATCTGCTGAGGAATTAAGCATTCATCTTCTTGAAACCTACTTCCAATAGTTGGATTAAATTACATTTTTACATTTGTGTCTTCTACCAAGCAAGCAAAATACACAATCTGTAACCACACCTCCTAAAATGAAAACTAAAAAGGAGGCAGAAACACAACAGAAAAATACCCAAGGTGTTAAAAGTTGCCACGAATATTTTAGCTTTCAGACAGACCTTACACTTGTCCTTATATAAACGTGTTAACTGTACTGAGCTTCTGAGTGGCACCTTCTACATCTCCATGAGCATTCAGACAGACACAACTCACTACCACCAGCAGCTTTCAGTGGTGTGACAAATACTATTGCATCATGAAGAACTACACTGACAAGAATCATAGTGTTTGAAGGACTGGATTTTAATTGCATGTAGGGCTGTATTTTTAAAGACACTAAAACACCTATAACACTACAGAAAAATTTTTTTGCTGCTTTCCCTAAGCAAAGAAAAACACAGCACTCTTACTATAAGTCTCACCATCTGTATCACCAGGCACTAGAGGCAGTCATTCACTGCACCCCACCAGTCCCTTCTCTGTGATTCCACTTTATCAGACCAACCATCCAAATTTTGGATTTCTGAATCAGGATCAAAGGAAAGAAATCTGAATGAGCTCTGGTGTCCACCTGGTGTTAAGACCAGCTTGCTGCCTCCTCTTCCCCTAAGCATACATTTTCTTCAAGTTTGTTTTCTAATGCTTTTTCTAATTCTAAGCTCTTGCTTCTTAAAAATTACTTTTCAGAAGTACTCCAGTAATACTTAGAAGCTGCTCTTTAAAACCAGCCTGGAATACTTCCTACTGAAACATAACCATCCACGTCAATTAAACCTGCTGCAGTACAGCACCGTGGTTTCAACATGGATTACTCCCATCGCTGAAGTTGCATTGGACATCAGTCCCACCAGCCAGCTGCAGTCAAACTCCGGGTGACCACAGCCACCTTTGTCCAGCCGCTCGCCAATGGGCACATCTCATCGCCGATCAGCGGACCCCACTTCATCATCACGACCCAGTAACAGGAAACAGGACCCCAATGAAACAGCTGGAGGCTCGGAGTTTAAATTTCCTTCCGAGGGGACGTCACACGGCTCCGAAGAGCCCCCGGAACAGATCGAAATCACGTATTTAGCCTAGTATTACTTAATACACTTAGCCCAGTATTACTTAACATATTCACCCTCGCAGTATTTAACGCCCAGCGCTAGAAGCCGGCGGATCCACAGGCGGCGAGGGGCAAGCCGGAGCCCACCTCCCGTTTTCGGACCGGTGCCGACAGCCCCACGAGACGCCGCTGCGGGGCGCGACCCGCCGCCCAGCCCCTGCCCTGGGCCCCAACGCAGGGAAACGAGGCACCGAACGGCCCTTGCCCAGCCGCGCCGCCACCCCACACCAGCTGCCGCACGACCGAGGGGTCTGGGCGGGAAGCGGGCACCAGCCGGGCCGGGGGGAGGCAGGCGCGGCCTCAGCNGCCGCCGCCACGCAGCGCCGCGCCGCGCCGCGTCCCATCCACCCGCGGAACCCGTGCAGGGCAGCAGTAGTGGACAACACACACCCCCCACCCCCCCACACTCCCCCGCTCCTTACGCTGGCTCGGTAAGGAGGTGGGGCGGCCGCCAGGAGGAACCAGGAAGTGAGCGGCGGCGGCAGGAGGCACCCACTTGCCCTGCCCTTCTTTTCATCCCGTCCCGTCCCGTTCCTTCCCCGCCCCGCCGTCGGTGCGGTGCGGTGCGGTGCGGCGCCGCGCGGGTGGATCCCTGACCTCCACCGGTGGACATCGGCGCCGCGCCCGATGGGGCTTGCCTGGGCCCAGCCGCCGGGCCCCGGGCGGCCGGGGAGCGCCGGTGCCGAGGGCGCGTTTACGTCTGGGGCGTGCTCGGGGACCGGGCGGGGATGGAAACGAGGGTTCGGTAAGGGAAATGGGGTTTAGCGGGGGAAATGAGGATTTGTAAGGGACATGGTGGTTCAGTGTGGTAAGTGTGTGTGTTTGGGGGCGGGGGTTATGGGGAAAAACGCAGGGTTTGGGAGGGCAAATGCGTGGTTCAGTAGGGAAAAATAACCTTTTTTTTTTTTGCTACATGGGGAACAGATGAGCTTCACTGCACACCTCTGAGCCCCAGACAAGCTTGGGTATTTCTGGTTTGCAGGTATCCAAAATCCTATGTCTGTGGACAGAGCATACCACTGCAAGTGTCACACAAGCAGTTAGATTCATATAATATAGGTTAGAAAAGACTTGAGAGAACAAGTCCAACCATTATCTTTTGGGGAAATGGCAAAAATTCGTGTCTGCAGGCAGAGCAGTAGTTAAGTTTGATATTTTCCATGTACAGCATTTGCAGCCTCAGCAGGTATGAATTTTTACATCCCCAGTGGTTCCCTCAGGCCAGCTTTATTTCAACCAGTGCATGTCATCCATTTACCATAATGAGGTGAGAGGAAAATACAAGGCTTTGCTCTCATTAAAAAACAACAACTGGCATCCTGTTTGTCTGATATCTTCCCTGTTGCCTTTGGTTGGAAAAGGGAATTAAAATGCACTAGGAAGTGTATTCCTATAGGATGCCTTCTGCCATCCCTGAGGAAAAAACAACCAGACTTGGGCTTCTCCAGCTTTTGGAAAACTGCTGTCTGCATGTAAACAACATTTGCAAGAATTTGACTTGCATTAGGTAGGTTCCAGGCTGGGATGGCAGAGGAGCAGTGGGGAAGAAAATCACTCTTTCCTTGCAATGCAGCTGTTAGCTGCTATGGGCTAAGCCATTGAGGCAGGCAGGACTGGGAGCCAAAACGTCATCTCTCATGGGAATCACAGAACACAACTGTGTTAACACTTTATTCCAGATAAGGAATTTTCTGTCACTAAGGAGTTCCTAATTTCTCTTTACCACAGTGTCCTTGTTTGGGTTAGAACAGAACTAATTCTGTTTAGTGATTTTACTTTTTAGTTAAAACTCCTTTGAGAAACCGCACTTTCTGAAACAAACAGCATGTTTTCATAGACACTGCCAGCTTCTAGCAGAGATAAGGCCTAATGTTTAGATTTACTACCAGGGATTGGTATGCAAAGCAAGGTCACTGCTAAATCTTGTGTCTCATGTTGGGGTGTGCAGGGTAGATGCTGCACCTTCAGGGAGGAGCAGACAGGACAGGTGACCCTAAACTGACCAACTAAAGTATTCCATCTCATATATGTCCTATTCGATACATAAACTGGGAGTCAGTTCCCCCTTGCTAGATGATTATTCGGATGATTATTCTGATGATCGTTCTCCCTTGCAAGATTATTCTTCTTTTTGGCTCCTTTTCTCCTGCGCTTGAGAGATTCCTAAGTTCCTGCATCCAGTACCAGGATCCAGCCCCTGAGCCTGACTCATCTGCTGCTGAGGCCTACTGCCGCAGTATTAGTGGTGGCATAGTTACCATCAAGGGGGTTTGGGTTCGATATTGGGTTTTGTACATATATTTCATTTATCATTATTACTATTAAAGTAGCTTTAGTTTTATTTTCCAATCCACAAGTCTCTCTGTGTCTCTCTTACCCCCTTTCCCTTCCCATGGCGGGGGGAAGAGGGGATAGCAGAGAGCATCTGTCATTGGGTTGGTGGTTGGCCTAGCCTCGACACATAGCTTGGCTCACATTGTGGAATGTGAGGACACAAGAATTGCACTGTGGGGTCATATGAAGGGTCCACCTGTGCTGGGCAGCACTACTGACAGATGCTATTCAGGGAGAACATACAAAGCTATGTATGTTCTTCTCTGCATGATCACTACCTTTGCCTCGGATTCCCTTGGCCTAGGAAGGAGGCCTGGTGCTGCTCACCTCCTCAGGGCCAGTGGGGACTGCAAGCTACCCAAGCCTCAGCTCTGTCAGGCTCTACTGCTTGCTCTCCCCACTAAGAATCACAGAATCATTTAGGTTGATTCTTGAAGGTAAGACATTCAAGATCAGAGTCCAGCCATTAACCCAGCACTGCAAAGTCCATCACAAAACCATGTCCCTCAGCACTACATCTACACCTCTTTTAAATTCCTCCAGGAATGGTAATTCCCTACTTCCCCAGGGAGCCTCTTCCAGGGCTTGACAGCCCTGTGCAAAAAGTGTGAAACTTACAATATTAACCACTTGCCATTATGAAACTTTCAATTAAGGCTGTCAAAAAAACCCCCTTAATTATTGTTTTAATATATAGTATGAGTTTTTAATTACATTTGCCATTCTACCTTCCGAGGGATACCTGGCACAGGAGCAATGGCACTCACTAATGAGTGCAGTTGTTTTCTTCCCTGCTTCTGCATCAATGTGCCCCATGCACCGCACCTCACTCAGCCTTTCTCTGAGGTAAAAACTTCTATATTTGCTGGTTTTTTATTAGGGGATTTATCGCTACATGAGCCCCTGCGTATTTCCAAAGCCGCCTTCTGGAGCTTTTACCTTGGCGCAGGGCAGGCAGAGTGCTCTGCCATGAGCATCAACTTCTCGGAGATGTTTTTTCACAACGCGGGGTGCTCACCAAGCACCACATCCAGAGCGCTGCGTCTGCTCCCGGTGAAATCGTTCTGTGCCGAGCTTAACGGCTGCACATTCCACTTTGCCTCTTAAGAAGTTCAGACCCCGACATCAAGGTCCCGCTCAGCGGGCGGAAGCCCAGTCACAGCGCCCCCGCCAATTTCCCGCCTTCTGCGCAACGCGCGGGCGCCGGAAGTGGAAGCACACTGGGAGCGCGGCGCCTTCTGGTAGTGGGAGGGTATGGCGTCCGTGGTGCTGAGCGAGGCGGAGAAGGTTTACATTGTGCATGGCGTACAGGTAGCGGCGGCAGGTCCCGCTAGCCGAAGGCTAGCGGCGTGGAGGCGGTAGCCTCCGTCCCTCGGAGTGGGAAGGCATTCGGGCGAACGCGGCTTAGCCGCGCCTGTGGCTGGTGGTAGTGTTGCACCGTGAGGCGTAGGGCAGCGATGGGCCCTGCCCCTCTAGGATCGGTTCCTGTGACCAGGTGTGGGGAGGAACAGTCCTGGCGTATCTGGGAAGGAGAGAGGGAGCTTTCCGTTGCCTGGTGTCTTGGGGGGCAAACCTGTGGGATGGTAATCATCCAAGCACGCCGAGAACAGAGTGCAGGCTGAAAGCTGGACATGGATCTGTGGTTTTCACTTCTTTCCCCTTCTTTCCCTTGCTTTTTTTCTCACGTTTTTGCTGTTGCATAGAGTTTTAGTCTGTCACTAAGCTAAGAAACAGTGAGTGTACCAAGGAATCATGGAATTGTAGAATGGTATGGGTTAGAAGGGTCCTTTAAATGTCATCTTGTCCAACCACGTTGCAGTCTGCAGGGACGTCTTCAGCTAGATCAGGTTGCTCAGAGCCTTGTCCAGCCTGACCTGGAATTTTTCTGGGGATGGGGCTTCTACCACCTACGTCTTTGGGCAACCTGTACCAAGGTTTCACCTTGGTTTGTAAAAAAAAATTCTTCCTTCTACCTAGTCTAAATTTCCCCTCTTTTAGTTTAAAAACCTTGGTCTGTCACAAGAGGCCGTACTAAAAAGTTTGTCTTCATCTTTCTCATAGCCTCCCTTTAAGTACTGAAAGGCTGCAATAAGGTCTTTCTGGAGCCTTCTCTTCTGCAGGCTGAACAACCCCAACTCTTCAGCCTTCCTTGGTAGGAGGAAGAGTGAAGGACTTGTGGAGAGAAATGCCAAAGATAAAAGGAGTGTACTTACTGCAAAGTACAGAAACTGTATTTTACTGCAAAAACCAATTTTTATGGGGATGAGCTGTATAGTATCTGAGGGTGTGTAATGCCTGGTTTTGAAGTACAGATGAAAGCACTGGAAGGCTGATGGTTATTTCTGTCTGCTGGATCCTTATTACATAGATAAAAGTACAGAATGCAAGCATCCTGGGAAAGACCTGTGTTGTGTTAAGTAAATTGCCTATTAAAGGCAAGACCTTTACTCTTTTGCAGCCTTTCTATTGGAATTGGATGGACTTCGTGCAGGAGTTCACGTGTGTCTGCAGAAAGTTTGTTGCAAGCTCTAGATAAATGCGTGGTAAATAGAAAAGTACAGTTGATTCTGTTGTACTCTTCAGTGAAAGTTAGTGGTGGAACTATGAGTGGTTGCTTTTATATACCTTTATATGCTGTGTTTGGCATAGGACAAGGAAGCTTTAAAATCACTGATTTATTTCTTTCACTTTTCATTACTGATTCTCTTAAGCATAATATATCACTTGTTATATTTAGGAGGACCTTCGTGTAGATGGTCGTGGCTGTGAAGACTACAGATGTGCAGAAGTAGAAACAGATGTCGTATCAAACACAAGTGGATCTGCGAGAGTAAAGCTGGTAGGTAAATTCCCTAGGGATTGTGTATCTTGCTGATGAAATTTATGGTTTATGGCTTGTTTTAAGGTAATGCAAGGCTATTTGTAGATGGGTTTGTGTGTGTGTGTATAGCACTAACTGAAACTATGGATTAAGGACATAATGACGTAATTCATTCAGGCTAGCTTAACCTGCTTGAGCTGGATTTACTGTGAAGTACCTAGACAGGCTTCAGTCTGAACTATTCAAACATTCTGTGTGACCTGGTCTGAGGAATCCTGCTCTGGCAGGGGGTTTGGACTAGATGATTTTTTGAGGTCCCTTCCAACTCCTAACATTGTGTGATTCTGTGGTTTAATCTTGAAAACTGAAGTCATTGTTTTGCCCAATCCCTGGAAAAAATAATTACATTTCTTTAGAGTGAAGCAAACCTCCTGGCATGTGGTGTCTGTGCAGAAGATAAATACACTGTGCAGTATTACAAATGTTCTGCAGAAATAGCTGTTTGCAGAACCAAAATGGTGGAAGTAGTCCTGGATATTAAGAGTGTCTTTAACCTAAGTTAATATGTATGGTAGTTATTTGAAGAATCTTCTTAGGCTTAACATAGTCCTTTTAAAAGCCTTTTCGTTTTATAAAATAACATTATGTTAAGTTCACTCTGGTAGAATGATCAGTGGAGATAACTGAAAGCTAGAAATGTCAGCTTGCTGTGGACATTTAAATTAAATGGGTGATTCTGTGACTCTGATTCTAATTGTGAAATATTTTTTTGTTTTAACAGGGACACACTGATATCTTGGTAGGTGTAAAAGCTGAAATGGGGATGCCTAAGTTAGAGAAACCGGATGAAGGTTACCTGGAATTCTTTGTTGACTGGTTAGTATATCAGGAGAGAAAGGACTATATCTAGTATTTGGAATAAATGAGTAATCAAGTATTACCACTCTTCTGAAGTTTATACCTGCCTTAACATTTGTATCTCTCACATTATGCAGCCTTATCTAAGACTGCCTCTATACGTTATGATTTACTAGTTAACTATGGAAACTTAAGGTTTGTAGAGGAAAGGACTTGCCCATGAATTAGTGGTTTGTCTGTGATTACTGGTCAAAATTATCAGACAGGAGAATGATCTTCTCAAATGTGGCTCTGCCTTTAGAGAGGATCTGAGTTTAACTGCTTTATAATTCTCAGAGATGAAATATTCTAAATAGTACCCTCTTAGTCTCGTGATTTCTGTATGAAGGAAGTCCACTTACAGTCAAGACATTTCCTTACTAAAACAAGTCATGTGTAGGGATGTTGCAGTCCTGTGACATTTGTTTCATATGCAAATAAACATTAGAAGAACTTCAACTCATTAATGTTAGGTCGTATTTTCTAACTGTTAATCTCTGCTTCATAAGAAGATGGGAGAGAGATGTGCAGCAATATTGTGCAAGATACACTGTCGGTTCTAAAAATAGGTAATCCTTACTTTTCTGTGACAACACAGACCAAAAGCCTAAATTTTTGAGAAGGGCACTCACTTTTCACATCCTTGTGCCACCAGGGAAAGGTGACTTCTATGCTTCAGAAAGATCCAAAAGACAAAATATGGAGGCAGCTTATTCTCTGTAAGGGGAAATGAGATGCTGTCAATACTCTGATGTTTTTCCAGGCTGCCACTGGGTGGTGGGAACTGAGCATTGTCTGATACGCTGCATCTCCTGGGGAAATTCCTGTATGTTCTACCTGGCTTTTATGTTGTTCAAACTAATGATAAAAACTCAGGCTGCAGTGTTTGCTTTTGCTTATTTCCTGAAATTTTAGTGATTTCTTATACTGCTGAAAGTAATGCTTTGCTGGATCGTGTATGTGATCCTCTGGTGTAAAATTTTGTTTCCCTTCATTCTGCTTTGAATCCTTTGCCTAAAATCTGAGAAGCATATTTAGTCCCATTTTGAGACAGATTTCAATGTAAGTCTCTGGAAGAGATGATTTTGGGGCCACTGATTTATGATACTAGAAATTAATTATTATCAAATAAGTCCATGTTCTGTGTGCTGTCCTTACTGCCCATCAGCACTGTAGAAGACAGTCGTCCTAGCCATTGATGTTGAAAGGCTGCTGGCTGCTTTTTCTAATGTTTCAGTTTTGGGACTTTTCTAATTATGACTTGTTAGGGATTTTTTGGGTTTTTTTTCGGACTGAAGCAAAACAAGCTTAATTGTTATGCTGTGTGACACTGAAATTATTTTGAAAGTTTTTAAAATCACATTCTTTTCGGGGATTAGGAATTCTGTACTCCACCTGGCCACTACTAAGTTCTTTCTGTGCTCCATAAAAGAAAGTTTTTGGCATTTTCTCTTACTAGTGTGCTAGAAAACCCATTTTCAAATTCTGCTCAGTGTAAATTACTGCAACAGTCTGTGAGCATTAGGTGGCAGCATTTGCCAGATAGTTGTTATAATAGCAACCCTGCTAACTTCACTTATTTTCACTTTGATTGCTAGGAACTTAAGTGTTAAAATAATAATGGAATTAAGACACAGTGAGACTCACAGTGATAATTGAGTCTTATGCTCTTTCTGCTTGTAGCCATTTATAGTTAAGAAATACAACATTTGATGAAACTTTGTGTTTAGAAATAATAGTGAGGTATAGATTGTGTAATTCTTTTCAACTTACCATAAGAATCATAATGCCTGTGTAACCATACTTTAAAAAGAATACTTCAAACAGAGCTATCTAGTTAACTTGCATAAAAGCTGCTTCCGTGGACAAGTGTTTGTTTAATACAATCTGAAGACCTGATCTAGCATATTTCCAGAATTATTATACTTAGATAAGGTCTTATCTTATAAAACTGGTGTCTGATATTACCACAACTGTGAATAATATGTGTGTCATACTTGCCATGCTTATTTGTGTGGCAAATGTAGTCTGGAAGCATAGGTCCATGCTTGATTAGCAGTAACTTATTTTTTTTTAAAGCATGTATAGTGCTTTTATAAAAGTACTGTTTATGGAAGCTGCTGTTTATAGAAGCAGCAGATAAATTCTGTAAAATCCAGTAGCTCTTCCTGGCATTCTGAGTTTTCATCAGTTCTGCAAAAGAACAAGTTTGGAGAATGACTGTGAAGTAATTTTTATAGGTAAGAATAATAATAACTAATTACATGTAAACTTACAGGCTCTGCAGTCTCATTGATGCAGCTCACTTGGTGGTTTAAATCGTACCTAGATAATGTAGACCTTTAGTCGTTTATTTAAAGGTGAAGGGATTATATTCCAAGACTTTGTTTTTTGCTATATGTTTGCATTCCCGTATGAGCTAAGAGCTTGTGTCACAATATAAACACAAAACATGCATGAGAAATTGGCCCTGGGAGGTGCCCAGCCAGGAGAATACAAGGCCTTGCTATTACAGATTTTTAACATACTGAAATTGCTTCTGTGGAACCACCTTCTTTCCTATATGCAGTAATTAAAAATTAATTTGGGGCAGGTCTGACTAGTTCATTTAAAAACAAGATCTGCAACATGTGCCACAGGTCCACATCTCTTGCCCTTTCCATAAACCACAGATTGGGTTCAGAATATTTGTTATTCTGAATTACGTATTTAGTTTGTTATTCTGTATTGTATATCCATCTCTGGACACTTGTGCTCTACTTCATTGTGACTTGGAGGTGGTGTTGGTTGTTTTCTTGTGGGTCGTTTCTTTTAGGTGTGTCCTGGCTTCGGTTAGAATGTCCTGGTTTGGGTTAGAACAGAATTAATTCTGTTCAGTGACTTTTATCTTCTAAAAAGTATTCCATCCCATATACATCATATTCAGTATCAGTTTCCCCCCCAACCTTGCTAAAGCCATCTGCTAGCTTCCCCTTTAAAAACTGAAATTCCTGAATCCCAAGCTAGGGCATCTTGGGAAGGACCCTACCCCCCGGGGGAAACAGAAATCAGAGGTTTTTTTGGGACCGTGGGTGGGGGGCTTGGACTTAGTCTGTGCTGGGACTTAGTTGGTACTGCGTACTGGGGAGCTGCTACCGGGAGCTACTGTGGTGACATAGTTATCATAAAAAAGGGGGGGTTGAGTTCGGTATTTGGGTCCTGTATATATATATTTATCATCATGGCTAGGCTTCGCAAATGAGGATTTGGGAAGGGCTCTACCCACCTTTGTTGCAAGCGCGTTGGTGGCTAAAAAGGCCAATACGAGATAGGCATGACTGGTTGCAAAAGGCATATATATTTATATATATGTTTCATTTAACGTTATCATTGAAGTAGTTTTAGTTTTACTTTCCAATCCAGAAGCCTCTCTGCCCTTATTGTTCCCTATCTCTTCTGGCTGGGGAGGAAAGGGGGTAATAAGGAATGTGCTGTGGTCGGTGGTCATGCCCAGCCTCCACCCACCACAAGGCCTGTTTTTTTTCATTGTTACAATGTTGTTCTTAGCTGTGTACAAGGCCCAAGCACCCAAGGGTTTTCTTGTGTGGCTTCTCACAAACAAAGTTTGTTGTGTTGGAATCAGAGAAATGATGACCATACACTTTTGCCAGATCCTTTCTGGAAAAAGAAGTGTTCTTAATTGCTGCTGTCCATAAGTTGCAGTTGCTGCAAGTAATGAGCTGCTGTCTGTAAGTGGCTTGATAGCACAGAGTACAATAAATACAAAACATACCAATTAAGGTCAAGCAATCGTGTCAACTTTAAAAAAAAAAAGCTCATTCTACTTGTCATATTATCACATCTTTCTCTTCTTAACCACTCTCATATCTTTTTAATTTAACATTCAACTCTAACAGGCTATCTTGTAGCCCTTCTGAACTTAGTATAGATTTCTCTCACTTTTTTATTTTTGAAGGGGTTGAGGTGGTAGAAGATGAGAGTTCTTAAGAAAGAATGCCTGAGAGAATTCACGAGCTTTAATATTATAACTTAGGAACTGAAGATAGTTGTGGAATTTAATTAGTATCAGAGTTTACAGCAAAACGTGTGTCTGTTATCTGCATCAAGACATTTTCTCATGCAAAACGGAAATAATTTATTTAGGATAGGATGCTTATTCATGTGCAGATAAAACCTTAGATATGTCTGATGCATTATATTTAAGAAATGTTCTTTGGATATTGGCTGCTTGAGAAGTGAAAGTATTTTTTTCTTTCTTTATCTAGTTCTGCAAATGCTACTCCTGAATTTGAAGGCCGAGGAGGAGAAGAACTTGGCACAGAGATAGCAAATACACTCTACAGAGTATTCAGCAGTGAGAGGAGTGTAGACTTAAAATCGCTTTGTATTAATCCCAGAGAGCACTGCTGGGTTCTCTATGTTGATGTACTGGTAAGTAAGGAAATGATAACTAAGATTCAAGGAGATTTTTCAAGATGCTGGCTGACTTAGCATAACCATATGTATTTTCATGTAAAAACCCCCTCCACATAGTGAAATATAATGCTTCACAGCACAGATGGCCATTTGCTTGTGAATCTACCTATAATAGTTAATCACTCCTTACAGATTGCTCTTTTTCTACTCTTGATGCTGCTGCTCCACTGCAGAGCTAATAAAACACTGAATACTCCAAATCTGTCTCAGATAGCAGTCAGTGATCTCACACTGACAAGGAAATTGCTGCTAAAGAAGACTAAATGTTTTTCCAAGCTCAATGGAACAGCAGATGCTTCATTCTGGTAAATGTAAGCTAGCATGGGTGTATGTTAGCCTTAACATAACTGTCCTAAATATCAGTATCAATTCAGTGAAATAGAAACTTTAAGGCAAAATGTTAGTTTGGCCTAGGCACTTTTTGTTGAAAGTTGTATACATGTTTTGAGCGTAGAAGACAATCTCAGTATTTGTTCCTCTTGAAAAATGGAAACTGAATTTTAGATATATAAATCTTGTGCATGCAGCACCTCAGTTTCCAAACTGTGCTATGTTTAAAACAGTCTGTCACAGGAGCTTAATAGAAGTCTGCAAGTCAGACTCTCCTGAGCATTATTTCCTCTTCTTAATGGTCCAAAGTTGAGTCTATATTTGTCAAATTTGTTACTGAAAATATGTTGAGGGATTTTACTGGCAGGAATCCATTAATGTCTATGAAATTATTTGTAAAATGTTACACTGTGTTGCCAAAAAAAAATTAAAGACAAGAGTTTTGTAAAACACAATGGGAACATTTAGACCGAGACCTGAATAAATGTGAAAAATTAGTCCATTAGGTGTTTAAAAAGCAGTGGCATTAGCCTAATTATAGTAGGTATGGTACACACTGTGACTTGTCTGCATACAGAATGATCAAACGTACCACAGCTGAGTGCTTTGCCAGCCTTAGTCACTGGCTTACTGGAGCCTAGCACAGTTTAATAGAGAATGAAGTGTTAGTTTTGAGAAATCACATTGGGGCCTTTAGTAATTACAAGCATAGGTACAGAATATTAAATTCTGTGCTTATTTAAGCAATGTACTGCTTAACATTGCATAAACACTGCATAAACAAAGCCTTTCGTAAAGCTGGCTGCTGCAGTAGTGCCGTATAGCTTTTGTATGAGATATAAACTGGTCATTATTTGCTTCTTGCTAGAGAAATTTGTCAATTGTTCACAGCTAGAGAGAAAAACAGACTTGGCGTTATTATGCTACTAGTTGTCAGAATTATAAACATCAAGACCTGTGTTAAGTGATGAATTTTACATTTAGCATTGTTTACAGTGCCAATAAAGAATTTGTTATAGGTTCGTAATTAGGACTCTAAACTTAAGGAGTCTTTTTAATGTCATTCTGCAGGATTTTGTATGTGAGCCATTGAAGAGCTTCTGGTATAGTTAGAACAAGATACTGTTAACATTTGTCTCTTACTCAGTTCCCTCCCCTCCTTTTTATTTGTTTCCACCACAGGCATGTGTATTTTAATATTTTGAGGTATTTGTACTATTTCCTTTTCTAAACGGAAACCATGTATATCACGTGATAGTTTATATTTGATGTGGGTGCTTGATACCTACAGATTTTCCTGAAGCTGCTCTTGCTAAGTCATTCCTATAGGATTCTGGTTTAGTAGTGCATAGTGGAAGTATGACACTTGTGCTAATGTAAGGTACAAGTCATATTTATCATTCGAGGGAGACAGGTTTTTAATATAACAACATTGCTTACTGAGAGTCCTTTGGATGATGTTTTCCTTCAGAATTCCTGGAAATTTTTCATGTTATTTGTATTGCATAGTTCAGTTGGAGGGAAAATAAGGTTTAAATCTCACATAAGCCTGAAAATACTGGTGCCTTGTGGTCAGGTGGGAAGGTACTTGTTTTCAGATCTCTAATTCTGAAAGACAAAAACCCAGAAGGAATGTTACGAACCTGGAGATACTCCATTGCTGTGTAATTTAGTTATGCATGCTTTGATCAAAGTCTCCGTACTCATCTCCTCAGTGTAAACAAAAACTGAGATGTGCAACCTCAGAAGAGAATATAGTGTATTTTGCATAGTCCTGCAGTTTATCAATTAAAAACATATCTTGAATGTTTCTTAGCGGTCAGTGTACTTGGGAGGTGCTATATTGTGTACAGTCAGATTGGAAAGAAAATAACTTCAACTATGCACACCACAAAGATGCAAACATATGGGCAAATCCTTGAAGTCAGAAATAAGCTTTTAGGCATTTTTCAGGGTGTTTTTGATACCTGTGAAGCCTTGTCCACATATTTTGCAAGAAAAATCAGAAGGTGCAATCTCTTTTTTTTCCCTACCCAACCACAGTACGTCGTGTGTTGGGGGGTGTGCTAGGTTCTGTTGAAGTTTTAGTAGTTCACTACTGAGCATCTCTCAGGATTTTATCATGTTTTCTGTTGTCCCCAAGTCTGGAAAACAAAGATTAGAAATCTGTTCTTCTGGAGGAAAACCTTTGATTAAGGCAAAGTCTACAATGTTTTTTTCCCCACCCCCAGTAACTTTTTAATTTCCATGTCAGTAAATTGAAAGCAGTTCTTTCTAAAGACTCCTTTGCTTTACACAGCTCAAAGTTATACAGACTTTCTTAGTCCTTAAATATAAAACAATGTAAAAATTGAGGGATCTCAGTAGAAGGTGCTTCAGCTGAAGAGTGTTAAGTTCCTTTGAAGGAGGTGTTGTATCATGGTTGATACAGGCTGTGTTCCTCGCCTGAAGGCACCACTGTACCACAAATTAGGCTTTAGAATAGCAGCCTGAACATGAGCCTAGCAACAGTACAGGCATATCCCATTATTGTGTTTTAATAACAAAGATATTGTGGGGCTTTTTGTGTTACTCAGTAAGATCCAATAATGACTGAAAGTGTCAAGTTAACCTCTCTGTATCCAGCAGCTGTTCGCAAAGAAGTAATCTGATCACCTTTGTATTTAGCTTTCTATTCCAACTTCGTCATTCTTTTTACACAATTCAATCTGTCTTCATAAAAATAAACTCTCTTTCCAGAATATCTGGTTTATGATTTGCTCCCAGTGCAGGAGTTTATCTCATTCTTGAATAGATTTTGAAGAACAGTCAGTGCAATCAATGTTGAAAACTTGTTTTGCTCTCATCATACAGCATAGATTGATGTAACAGAGAAGACTCCGTATGTTCTCACTGCAGCAGTTTCAAATGCTTGCTGGGGATGTGTGTCTTCATAGAGTAGAACTGGCAGCTGAGAGCAGAGCTTGTCACAGCACTGACAGCAGACTGTGGCCAGATTAATCTCTGAGTTGTCTGTCAGCCTGTAGAAGATTTCAGTGGTTACAGGAGCCCTGCCTTTTTATCTAGTATGCAGTGCTGTTCTTTGGCTGTTCTCCTTAGCTTCTTCATGGAAAGAGACTAAACTAGACTCCCTCCACACACTTTAATTCAAAGAATAGTGCTATCAACAAGCAGATTTTGACACCAGAATTTCCTTAGATCATTTTCAGCTACAAGACAAACCTGCTGATGACTGCTTTTGCATAAAGAGTAGAGAATAAATCATGATGTGCCTTCATAAATATCCCTTCTGTAACTAGCTTTTCATACCATGTTCTGGGTGACAGTTTGCATTGCTTCTTTGAAAACAATTCTACCAGTTGGGTTTGTCCAGCTGCTATTTAAAAAATGTAACATTTAAAAAAAAATATGCTAATAGCAAAATGCAGGCCAGAAACAGCATTGGCTGGTTACCTGGTGAGGATGGTCACCTCCCAAATAGGGACACAGACAAAGCAGAGGCGCTTAATGCTTTCTTTGTCTTGGTCTTCAAAACCAATGATGGGCTCTGGGGGTCCAAGTGCCCTGACCTAGACAACCACAACTGTAGGAACGATAAACTTCTAGTCAACTCTGAACTTGTGTGGGACTTGCTACTCCAGCTGGATCCCCGTAAGTCTGTGGGCCCTGATGGTATTCATCCAAGGGTAATCAAAGAGCTGGCTGATGTCATTGTGAGACTTCTGTCAATGATATTTCAATTCTCTTGGGAATCTGGAGAGGTCCCAGTTGACTGGAAGCTGGCAAATGTCCTGGTTTTCAAGTAGGGCAACAGGGATGACCCTGGTAACTACAGGCCTGTGAGTCCCACTTCTGTGCTTTGTAAAATTATGGAGAAGATGATTCTGGGAATTATTGAAAAACGCCTGAAAGACAATGCAGTTGTTGGTCACAGCCAGCATGGGTTTGTGAAGGAAAAGTTCTGCTTGACAAACTTAATTTCTTTTTACAACAAGGTTACCCACCTAGTTGACCAAGGGAAGCCAGTTGATGTAAAAGGGGTTTTTTGGATTTCTGTAAAGCTTTCAATTCTGTCTCTCACAGTATTCTTCTGGACAAATTGTCCAGCATATGGCTAGACAAACACATAATGAGATGAGCGAACAGTTGACTGATGGGTCAAGCTCAAAGGGTTATAGTAAATGGGGTTACATCAGTCTGGTGACCAGTCACTAGTGGAGTTCCGCAGGGCTCCATTTCAGGGCCAGTGCTTTAATATCTTCATAAATGACTTGAATGCAGGACTTGAAGGCTTACTAAGTGAGTTTGCAGATGATAAAAAGATGGGAGGAGCTGTTGACACTCTTGAAGGCAGAGAGGCCTTGCAGAGACATCTGGGCAGACTAGAGGGTTGGGCAATCACCAGCTCTTTGAAGTTTAATAAAAGCAGTGTTGGGTTTTGCACCTGGGGTGGGGCAACCCTGGATGTACATACAGATTGGGGAATAAAACAGAAAGGGATCTGTGTGTTCTGGTTGATGGCAAGTTGAATATGAGTCAACAGTGTGCCCTGGCAGCCAAGAGGGACAACCACGTCCTGGGGTGCCTCAAGCACTGCATTGCTAGCTTGTCGAGGGAAGTGATTATCCCATTCTACTCCATGCTGGTGTAGCCTCACCACAAGTATTATGTGCAGTTTTGGGCACTACAGCGTGAAAAGAATATAAAGCTCCTAGGGAGCATCCAGAGGAAGGCCACAAAGATACTGAAGAAGCTAGAGGGGAAGCCATATGAGGAACAGCTGAAGTCACTTGGTTTGTTCAGCATGGAGAAGAGGAGACTGAAGGGAGAGCTCATCACAGTCTATAGCTTCCTCACAAGGGGAAGTGGAGGGACAGGAGCTGATCTCTTCTCTCTGGTGACCAGCAGTAGAACCCAAGTGAATGACAGGAAGCTGACCCAAGATAGGTTTAAGTTGGATATTAGGGAAAAGTTCTTCGTGGTTCAGCACTGGAACAGGCTCCCCAGAGAAGCAGTCACAGTGCCAAACCTCACAAAATTTAAGTAGTATTTGAACAAGGCCCTTGGGTACATGGAGTAATGTTTTGGTTTGTCCTTTGCAGAGACAGGAGTTGGATTCAATGATCCTTGTGGGTCCCTTCCAGCTCAGGAGGTTCTATTATTGTATGACTTTTCTTTGAAATAAAGTAAGGGGAATGGATTGGCTTGATTTAACATTAAAGAATGAATGTGGCGAGTTTATAAGAAAGTGTTCTGGTCATAGTCTAGTTCAGAGCCTTAGCACAAGAAGAGTAAAAACAGTGATGGTTTCATTTCAGCTTCTGTTATAGTATCACTGATTTTGTTATGAAGTGTGTTAACTCTTCTGTTTTGCATGCATAGTACAGTTACCTGAAATCTCACTTTCCTGTGTGTTGTTTCTTTTCGTAGATAGGATTTAAAGACAAATTTGGTTTTTAAAAACCTGTTCTGGGTCTTAATTTTTTGCATTTTCAAGTATGTTTAAGTAAAAGAAAGATATGGTTTAAAGGCGCTAGCCTGATTTTCTTCTAAAAAGATTCTGGTTTTCCTCCCCAGTTACTGGAATGTGGTGGGAACCTCTTTGACGCAATCTCTATCGCAGTGAAAGCAGCTCTCTTTAACACAAGGTAAAATAGATCTCATTTCATCTGAGTGGAAGTGGCATGGGAAATGGAAAAGCAGTACTCTCTGAACTAAGCATTTTTAATGCTTAATTATTTAAATAAGAAATACCCAAGACAACTTGCAGTCAGATCCAAGGCAGTCTATTTGCATGCAGGTTACACAAACTAAAGCTATATTAATTCAGTTTCTAATAATCAAGTGTCATGATGTATTTATACACAGTCAGGCTCACAAGGTAATTTCTGATCTGGTGCCAGATCCCAAAAAATTGTCTTGACTATGTGGCTTTGTTGCAAATAGTTAGAGGCCTTTGTCTTGATGCCTTGTGAGTTTAAAATAAGTAGTATTTACTGATATGTGATGCTCCTAAATAAGAAGCCCTCTCTGTGACTACTGATTTGTAACCAGCCCTGATTTCTCGCTTCTGCTGTTCTTTCTCGGTAACCATTAATCTAGAGTTCTTAAAACTAAGGGGGAAAAATGGTGATGAGAGATTGTGGGGAGTGGTAAATGATGTCTTTAAAAGAATTTGTCCCCATGCATTTTAATTCAAACAAAGGAAGAACAAAATCTAGTAGAATGAATGATTCGAGTGCTCTGTGTGTGCTTAATGGTAACATTCAATAATTTTTTTCTAATGCTTTTATCTTCTTTATCTATAAGTGAAAGGGAATACAAGTTTTGTAGCATCCTTGAGAAAAAACAGTGAATGGCTTTCCTGAAAAACTTAATGTAGCTAAAGTAGATGAGGAGGTACAACAGTTAGACTCCTACAGGCATAAATATTTTAGAAATAGATCTCAAATTGTTATTCAGTGGTAAACTAGAGATCTGCTAAAGTCACTGGTATAGTTCTGGATTATTCAACAGGGAATCAGCTCATAGTACTAGAGCTGGAAAAATACAAGCAGTATATTGGGTTCTAAACACTTCAAAAGGGGCTAAAAGGAGAATCCATCCAAGACTACAATTTGTATATATCACTGAGAAATCTCCCATGTTAATAATTTTCACAACAATAACTCAACAGTAGATTGTTTTTGTAATATTAAGAAGTACTGTCACAAGCATAAGGGCTCACAAAGGAGTCGACTGTACACTAAAGGAAAGAAATGCCTATGTCTCCAAGTCTGAGCTGCCAAGAGGAAAAAGTTGTACAGTTAAAGCAGTTGCTCCCGTGTGAGTTGTTTGTAGGCCCAAGGCACTTACTTTATTTACAAGACAAAAAGATCTTTTTTCTTACTTTGGCCAGAGTCCTAGTTTTGCCTAAAGAAAGATGATGATATAAAAAAAGAAAAAAAAAAAAAAGGAAAAAAAAAAAAAGGAAAAAAAAAAAGGAAAGGAAATCTGTTCCATTGGGATCATGGGCAACATGAAGGGTGTCATTGTTCTAATGAGTCTGCTTTATTTTTGTTCTTCTGACAACTAATCAATATGTATCCTTCATATGATCTTTAATCTGTGGGCAAGCACACTCTTCTGGAAGTTGGGTATCAAATCAAAATGTGGTACAGTATTATGACTTAATGCAGAGCCTGTTGATTTTTTACCCATGAAAGCCCTGTGTATTGATTTGAGCATGGAATGCTAGTGTGTCTGAGCTCAGAAAGGCAAGAGGTGAAATTTAAAAGCGAAAACCTGTCATCCTCATTCATTATTTCTCTCCCTCTTCCTACCTATTCAGTTTTCTTTGGTTTAACATGAGGCTGTTCAGAGCAGCTGCTAGTTTTCCATAACATATTATTGTCCAAGAAAGAGACAATGTCACTTTGAAGATCACTTCAGATTAACTGTTCTGTACTTTGTTTGTCATGTGTTTCCCTCTCTTGAGTCTTACTTGCCTTTCATAATCTGTTTTTCAACCAGTTTTTTGTTACGAGTGTTTTCAGATCTTTGTCAGCCTGTGTGTGAAGCAGGGGAGCTCAAGAGCAGGGAGCTCAACTTGCTGGTTTTTTGATTTGAAGCTACAAATTTTTAGATATTCAGATAGACATTTGAAAACCACAAATTCAACCTTTAAAAGTCTTGCTCTAACCATTTTTATAGTAGTTATAGGCACATTTTTTTTTTAGGACTGAGTAAATAAAAAATTATAACTTAAGTAATTCTGCATAAGAACTATGGGACTTAAATCCTCTGTACATCTGACCTGACTGAGTCTGTCCCCTTCAGGCATGGAACTATGACAATAGGATTGTTTTAGGGGAACATTTTCTCCTTGGAGTTTTGTGGTGTTCATTGTGTTCTAAAAACTATCAAGATCACGTGCAAAAGGTAGCAGATATAAAACTTTCTTCTTAACTGGGTCTCCAAGATGCTTAATGCTCAATTTATCCATGATGGAAATAAATATTGCAGAATGTACAAGTAGCTACTGTGTCAGGACTCGGCATTAAACTTGACCCTGTGGAATGTGCCTGCTTGCAGCTGAGGCAGCAGAATCAAGGCAAATCACAAAAGCTACAGAGTTTATAACACAATAGCCTTGCAGATGTGTTTTTTTGTTGGGCACGATGGTAGAGGTAGAGCTGATGCCTGCTTGCATCAGTTTGTGAAATCTGGGTCTGCAGCACACGGAAAAAGAGAGCATTGTTCTTTAGTGACTAAGTCCTGCTGTACAGATTTCTGCCCTGATTATTTGCAGGAATCAAAATAGAAAGGTAAAAGTTGCAAAGTAAACATGTACAGCTCGTTCTTAAGATAAATCTTCACAAGCTGGGAGAGGAAATCTCTGGTTTTCTGGAAGTGCTACACTTTCTTTGCCTAGTTTTTGTGTGTATATCCCCTTCTTATGCAATTCTGATGCTTGGCCAAATCAGCTGCTTGCAGGCATTTTTCAGATGTTAATTCTGGCAACTTTTTCTTGCAAACTAAACATTGCTCTGGTTTCATAGCTATTTTAGGATGGACTTAAAAATTGCTTAATCTCTCAGATTTTCTTTATATCTTCCTTTTTTAACCACTGCTCTGGCATATACAGTTCTTGTCTAGGCTGTTGTCCAGTGTTTTCCATTGTCCTGTGTAGCTTGACTTCACCTTGTGAGTTTATTCCATCACATTTTAATAGAATATTTTTAACTTAAAAACAGGCTTTACATTTCCAAAGACTTGCAGAGCATTTTGAGTTTCATTTCAGAAAAAAGTACACATCACAGTTGTTCTGCTTACTAAAAGCTTTAGTTTTTGCTTGTCCCAGGCCAGTGTTTTGGTAGGGAATTTGTTTTTACTGAAGTAGGGTTAGCTGTTGCAAAGTACTCGCCTCTCGGACTCTGAGCCACGTGTAACTAAAATACTCTTCCAGGGAACAACAAAAATCACTTTGCGTTGGTGGTTCACTCAATCACTCCCTATCTCCTGCTTTTTTAAAAGAGATTTGGAACAGAATGCATAAAAGAATGTAACCTCCAGAGCCTAGTTATAAAACACACTACTACTGTGAAAGTACTAATATAAAAACAGATTGTGGTTACATTCCACATGGTTACTGAAGTTAGCTTTCTAGGGACATCTGTGTTTTCAAGTGAAAATGTGTAGAAGTGAGGGTAATGTGGTTGAGCTGTGTGTAGGTTCCAGTAAAGCAAAGTCTGTCATTCACCGCTCCATCCTTGTGGGCACCTGGATGTAAATGAGGGTATATTAGATGCTGGTGTTCTTGGTGGCATGAGATACCATCTTCCACTAAATTGTTTTAAGTGACTTTATTCATTACGCTAAGATAACTGCATTAAATCATCCTATAAAACTCCCATTACATGGCTGTCACAAATACAATATATGTGCTACTGATAAGGAGCTCAGCACTCAGAACTGAGAAGAAAGCATTTCTTGGATTTCTGCCTAGGTTTTTATACCTGGTCAGTCATTAGAACACTAGAGTCTTCTGGCTTTTTAAAGAATGAGAATATCTTGCCAATCTTACAAAAGAGAAAGGATTTTACTAGTGTTATCTTATCCCTTTACCCCAAGTCTCTTTAGTTGGTGTCATTCTGTCCTGAACAGTGTTACTACTTGTATTTGCTACTGATGTCACAGCTCTGCTACGTAGTGCAATTGCTGCAATTCTGATGACATTACTGTTGTCTGCAGGGTGAGGAACACAGTATGAAAGGATTCAGTCTTGGTGATTTCTCTCCTGTACATCTAGGCAGATGTACAAATAATTATTCAGAATTTATTTGTGCAAATTTCTAAGGAATCTTTCCCCATATGTGAGTTTGAAAACCAGTTCAAATTCCAACTGTTTGAATGATGGAATTACGATGATCTTGTCTTAAATATCTTCCTACTTTTACAAAGTTTTTTCCTAGTCTCAGTGAGTGAATTGTTAATTCTTTGACAACATTATGGATTTTTTTCTAAATATTATTTAAGTCTCATTCAGAGGAAAGGGCACTTCCTGGAGCTGAGATTATATGACAACTGTATTTATTACCTGTTCTGGCAATAATTTTGTAAATTTTGTTTCTGCAGAATACCCAAAGTGCGTGTTTTGGAGGAAGAGGGCTCTAAAGAGATTGAGCTGTCTGATGACCCTTATGATTGTATTCGACTTAATGTGGATGATGTACCCTGCATTGTCACACTAAGCAAAGTAAGCCTGACAAATTTCTGGCCTTTTACCTAAAGACTGCAGTCTCTGTTAACTTCACCTGCTGCTTATCTTTTCCCTAGAGATACAACTTGTGTTATAGAGATGGTCAGTGTCCACTATGTATGTATTCGTTCATCTTTAGCCTCCTAATTAAGAGCTTCTACTTGAATAAGGGTTTATTCTACCTCTGACTTGCAGATTTTTATTCATTGCATTCTTAAAATGCATCTTTTTGCACACAGAATTGTTGTTCATTATTTTTAATCTACTCCTTGCTCAACATCCACAGCAGCAAATACTTCAGTATGTTAAAACAAAAGGTCATTGTTGTGAAGCTCAGAGGTTGTGTGATCTGCCTGGAGGTACATGATGAGCATATGATGCTGGGGACAAAACTGTTTTCATGGGTGCAAATACTGTCCTTTCAAACGGGTTCTTGGTTTCCTTTTCTGCATACAGCACATAGCTAAGATGGCTGATGTGCTGAATGCTGCATTTTCCAGTGCAAGAGCTAGTGATTTATTTAGTTACCTGTCATGTCAGTCTCTGACCACTACCAGAGGCTGCATGATAGCATGGGAGGCTGTAGATAATTAACAAAGGTATCACTCACAGTTTAACTCCTTAATAAAGAGCTTAGACAACTGCAAACTAATACGTCATTTTGTCACTAACTTGTAGATTGGATACAGGCATGTAGTGGATGCTACCCTTCAGGAAGAAGCCTGTTCTCTGGCCAGCCTGCTTATTTCTGTGACCAGTAAAGGTGCCCTCACTTCTATGAAGAAAGTGGGGAAAGGCAGCTTGGATCCTGAGAGTATTTTTGAAATGATGGAGGTAAGGAGTTTTGAGCACTTACTCAAACTGCTGGATGAACTGAAACATGGGTATATGAAAAGCTTGAGTAAGGACTTTAAGAGCAGAGAGCTTGGTGTTTCTATTAGGTGTTCAGGGGACTTGCTGAAGGTCACAGGCAGTTCCTTTGAAACAGCATCTAATACAAATGGATGTTATCTAAAATTTTCAGGTGCCTGAAGTGTAAGGTACTCACATTTGTTTCAGTCAAGTACTTCACAGCTTTAAGACTGTAAACCTTAGGATGCTAACCTTTGAGAGTATTTTTAAAAAACATGTTCCCTCTTGTATTGTTTCCCTTAAAGATTAAAAGAGCAAAATGTCTACCATGGTAGAGTCCCTACAGAAGTAGAGGTGGTGCTTTGAATTGCTACTGCATGGTATTCTCTTCTCGCACAATTTGTTTGTGATAAGCTTAACTGTTCTCATTTTACTGTTGATTTTCTTTGCTTTTTTACTGGGTTTCTGGACTGCCCCTCCTCCATGAAAGTACTAGTGTCTGGATGTTGTTCACATCTACATAAGAATTCCATTTTAAACCTTTCTTCAGGCTCTTCTTAAATCTGACCTCCAGTATAAATTCTCATGCCTGGGTTTGGCTTCTAGCATAAGACAGAAATGGGTTTTGAACTTGGAATCAGAATGAAAATTAAATACTTGAGACTGGCTCTGCTTCCTAGAGATCCAGAACTAATTTCAGCATGGCTGTTGTATGGAATGCAGGAATGGCTGCTAAGTTTGAAAGCTTGGTCTCACGTGGAAATTACATGCTGAGTATATATTGCATTTCACTGTTTCATGATGTCAGTCCAGAGTGCTAATTGTGGTGGGCTTTCTGTTTGCATTCAGAGAAGACACCCACTTACCTGGGTAGAGAGATGTTATCGCTAACCCAGCACCCTAAAGAAACTAAACATCCTATGAAAATCTTATGTGTCTTCCTTGATGGATTACTGGGTGCAGTTCTAACTAAACCTCATAGAAGACTTGAAGTTTGGGGTCTGGGGCTGGTGGATGCTTAAGTCAGATACAAGTTCATGGTAGAAGGTGGCCTACATGCAAATTGTCTGCACAAGGCTTTGATTGGAACTTCTATTTTGATCACTGATTTTGCTCTACATTGAGCTCTAAATAGGAAGATGATCAGAAGAAACCAGGATGTTTTCTAGGAGGTCAGAGATTATCTGTTTGACCCTGCCTAAAATTCAGCAGCCCAATTAGGATACCAAGAAAAAAAAAAAAGGCGTGGGAATGTCTGGTGAAGATGCTGCATAACCCTTGCTTGACACCTCTATTCCATCATGATTTGGTTGCAGGTCATAGAGCTTTTCCTGCCTGGTAGAGAACAGATATTGTAGGACATATCTCTTAGGAAGGCAGCTTCATGTGAATGTTTTGGGAAGCTGACAACATTAGGCTTTTTTTTGCTGAGTTTGTTATCTGATCCATAAGAGAGGGAAGCAGCAATAAGATGGCAACAGTGTTGTGTCAATACCAAAGGACTAATAAACTCAGTTTAACTCAATCTTTGACTCTTTAGGGATAGGTGGGCTCTCTTCATCTCTGTATGGAGTCAGTATTTCAGGTCATTTAGAGAAGCCCTGGGAAAGCTCTAATAGGAAGCACTGCCTTAAGATCTTTATTTCAGCATTGGCCAATGTTTCCCTGTCCTGCAACTTCCACAGTAGTGTGTGTGGGAAGAGTAAAGGCTAGTATCAGAGCTAATTCTGGTAGTTTTCCACTGCTGGAGTTTATTTCTGTAAAGAAAACCTTCTGTTAACTCCTTTAAGGTCCTTGGACTGTACATAATGGACATCATAATGAAGGATCTACCCACAGACTGATTTGGCAATGCAGTCAGTGAAGCATTTGGAGCTTCTCAGGCCACAGGAGAGGGTGTTGAGCTGGTTTAAATTCAGTCTGCTGATTCCAAGCACTTTCAGAAGAGTTTACTGAACATTGTATTCGCAGGCTGTCTGATAGGAATTTAATGACTATTCCTGGGTGATGGAGTGGTGTGCAGATCTGGTATTAATGATCATGGAATGCTTCTTAGATGTGTACATTTTTCCAAAACTTAATCAAATTAAAATGACACTTCCACAGCCATTATTTTTCTTAATTAAAAGCATGGTTTTATTATACCAGCTGGTGCATATGAATCATTAAAGGGAAAATATTTGTCAAAAGGAAGTGTTCTGCACAAGTTGTCTTCCTGTTAATAAGCATAAGTCTTAGACTTGTTTTGTTTTCTTTGCATTGCAGACGGGAAAAAGAGTAGGCAAGTCACTGCACATAGCCCTTCAGAAGGTTTTGGATGAAGAGGAGAGTTTGGGGACCTCACGACAGAAAGTTGGATTTCTAGGATGAGTTTTTATTAAATGTTCAAAACTGGTTTTAACTGATTGTGCAATCTTGTCAGTTTGTATATAGAGAAAGGATATTTTTTATTCCAGTACCTTTGTCCTTCTGGCTAAGAGGCTTTAAAATGTTACTAAGCACAAAGCAAGCTACAATTAAATGCAAATAAGCAAATTTTAAATTAGTATTTCATATGGGTAACTGCATGCACCTGGGAAGCACACCAGCAGCAATTGATGCAATTGCCTGGGAAGTTATGAGTCTGTTCTCAGGAGTGACTGCTGTAGATTCCACTTAATTCTACTTTAATTCCACTTAATTCTGGTTCCACTTCTGCAGACTAGCAGCTGCTGTGTTCTAGAGTATATGTGGAATTGTCCTAAGTTACAGCACAAGCCAAGTTTTGGGCCTCTTGAAATTTTCTTTTGTTCACCAGCCAGACTAGAACAGCACTTCATGGAAGTCATCCTTCCAATTGTCTTACTTTTCTTTGAACAAAATGTGGTTAGATTTTGCTATAAATACAACATGGTCCCTAGTTTCAGATTCATATTTTAAACCAAGACTTCTTTGCTCGTTAAAGCACTGCCAACAGGAACAATAGTAGCCTAGCCAAAACCTCTCATGGTGGCTAAAGAGAAGGAGCATGATTATGATAACAGAGAAAATAATTTATTTTTTTTTTAGAAGTTTGGTAATTCAGCTGGAAAAGCTGTCAGTAAAGGAAAGACAGAAGATAGCAGAACAAGGTATGCAACTGAGTTGTATTGCCATGTCTTCAAAGCAGTGGATTCCCTCCCTATATCAGTTGGCTGACCCAGCAAATGGTAAGAGCTGTTTATTTGGCAGGATAGAAGAGACAACAGATTGGAAAAGTCAAAGGAAAAAGTTGGTTTTGAAGAAGTTAATATTTTAGGAAGTGTTAGAAGGATCATTTTGAACAAACATTATGGCAAAATTACTAGAATAACCCAGAAATCATTTAGCTCTTACTCAAGCAGTGCTTTCTGCATCTCTTGTTTTAATCTCCTAATATCAGATTAAGAACATTCTCTTGCCTGAAACATGTCTGGTGGGGAGAAGGGGAAGGGTTTTGTTGAAGGAGAGCTGTAGATATGGGACAAAACATATTACAGTTAAAGCTAAAAATCATGATTACATTCAGATACACAGTCCCCAGGTCTCTTCAGCCCTTTTTGTAGAGCTCACTCACATAATTACTCAAGGTGACTGCAATACTACAGGGTGTTTCAGATATGTGTAGCCACTACTGTAGCAAGCAGACACATTTGAAAAAAAGAAATTGTGCCACAGAATTTGCCCAAGATGATTGTTTTGAAGAGGTGGAATTTTTTCAGTACCTCAAGTGATAATGGGTTAGGGAGGTTATGATAGTGCTACATAGCAATACCACCAGGAAGTGACAGTGATTATACATATCAACTTTGATCACTCCAGTGGAGTTTTTCTGTGTGAGGCAAAGACTAAGCTGGCACCAGCTTTACAGTAACTGTGATCTATTCCTCACCATGCAACACTACTTGTAAGAACATAGAAAGAAAGAAAACTGAAGGGAGAAAAAACATTTACAGTACCTTAGACTTAGCACAGGGAATTTTCGTTTGGTCATGTATTGTTGAATGCTTCAGAAAATGGCTACTCTAAAGGAGGGTTGCAATTCTTAAACCACAGCCATTCTCTGAATAGCAGTTGCCTGTTTTATTACAGATTTGTGATTGGATACCAAAAGGCTGCCCAGAGTTACTTCCAGGGTGAATTTTGTAATGTAATAATAGTGTATTTCTACATAGCCTTCCAGTTGAAGCATCTCCAAGTATTTTGCAAGTTACATCATTTAAGATACTGCTTGTCCCCCCTCCAGATCCTTTTTAATTTTAAATTGGTTGTTATGAGAGCCAGAAGGGAGAAACCTCACAGTGTTAACTGGCACCTCTGCGGCAATGAATGTATGTGCATTCCTTCTCCACTTCTTACTAAGGATGGCAGATATTCAGAGATCTGAGATCTAGGCTGTGTGCTCAAGATAGGTAAAAAGCAAACTCTTGGTACCTGAGCATCTATGCTATCACAGGGAAGCCTGTGGAGCAGCTGTGTCTGCAAAAATGACTACCTCAGGCACAAAAACACTTGGTACCAAGCACTTCCTGAGATCATCACTGTAAATTAACATGGTGCAAGTACCTGCAGTGCTTCCTCTATACACTCGTGTCCTCCCCCCAGTTCTTCTGTAGCTGAGTAAGCAGGCACAGAATGAATTGTGGGTCTTCAGGGTGTCCTGTTCTTCTATACTCATTGTCTCTCATATGTTGGCATGGGAAAACAGTGGGGTGGAGTGTGACCCCAGTTGAGACTGGGACTGCTTCTACCCCTGAGATACAAATAATGAGCCTGGCCAATAGTGTTACACAGCTGTTAGTTGGTCTCAGCTGCCCCTTGAGGTTTGCTGCTACCAGATCATGTCTCAGAAGGATAAACAAAGCTCTGACGGGGGTAAAAGGCCTACAGCTCTCCCAGTTGATACAACATCTGCCAAGAAATCTTTGAGACTCTGGTTCTCAGGCATGCTAAGGGCTATGCTGCCCATTTCTTTCTTCTTTGCTTTCTTTAACCCCTCCCTTCCATCCCGAACAAAAATAGCAGTTAGATTTTTAACAGAGGCTTCAGCTGCGACTGCTCTGTTCCCCTCCGGGTTGGTGGAAAGTTCCATGTGTTGCTGTGCAGATATTGCCACGTTTTTGTTGACTTGAGTCCAGTAGAACTAAGAGGAAACATCTGCGGAGCAGGATAGCTCTCTGTCCCAGAAATTAATTGCTTCTGCTGGGAGGGTCGAGAGCCTGAAAGCTATGTTCTAGAGATGAGGAGTCTAGCAAGTCCTGCTAGGTTTCTACTTGTGTTGTCAAAAAACCCCCTAGTTGCAATGTACTTTTTTTTTTTTTTCTTCCTCCGTGTGTCCCAGCTTAAAGGTCTGTTTGACAGGGACAGTCCCCTTGAACCAGGAGAGGGCTAGTAGACCTGGCTGGTTTGCTTCTCATGTTTTTCAGCTCTGCATTCACAGTCAGGGCAATGCACAGCAGATTTACCAAGCCCAGGAATCCCTTAAGTCTACTATAGTAGCAGTTGATCATTGCAGTTGTGTTTTTTGGGCAGGAGAAGGGAGCTAGTTATGCCCTGGGGGCGAAAGCAATGGGGAGGAGAGGGGCTGTGACCACTGGTGATCAGGTTTTATTAAAACTTGTTTCAGCACAGCCTGTTGCAAAGACAAGTTACTGTGAGCTTGCTTATGCCTCCTTTGAGGCTCCCAGAGTGTGCAGATCTCTCGAGAGACTCAGCACCTTTTCTGGATTTTCTCTGTAAACAGAAACCTCAATTTCATCAACTGGAACAGTTTTTAATAAGGCTGTTGTTATCTTACAAGCTCTGTGAATATCTCTGTTGATATCCTTTTCTCAAGATTAGGGTAAGAACAGCAGCACAGGCACACCTGAATTTTCATGTCGCAGCATTTGTAGATCAGATTTGATGCCCCTGATTTAGATTGAAAATATCATAGTTGCTTATAGCTGCTTTTAGAGCACTGGAACAGGCTATCCAGAGAGCTTGTGGAGCCTTCTTCTGTGGAGTCTTTCAAAACCTGCCTGGATGTGATCCTGTGCAACCTGATCTAGGTGAAGCTGGTTTTTCGTGGGGTTGGACTAGGTGATCTCCAGAGGTCCCTTCCAACCCCTACCATTCTTTGGTTCTGCAATAGTCCAGTCCCTTAACTCATACCTTCAAAAGTGAAAAAGGAGATTAAATTTCAGCCACTGTCTGACGTATAGAGGCCTTCCTCCACACAGTTGGCATGGTGGGGACCACAGCCAAGCCAGCTGTGCTTAGGCACTGGAGATACTCAGAGCCACCAGCCTGCAGGACCTCCCTTCCAAAGGAGCTCTCTCACAACACAGTCTCGTTGTGTTTTGGCAAATGCTAAGTTTTTATGTTTTCAGGACTGGAAACCTATGGGCTGAAAAAGTCCTCCCCACAGACAGAGACCAACTTTAATCTGAGGAGGCTTTTCAGGAGCATGGATTGCCTTCATCCTGCTGCCTGATCATGCAAACTTTTCTCTAACTTCAACAAGTTAAGGAAATGAGGCTGACATTGACATTCTCTTGCAGTCCCTAATTCAGCATCCACAGCTATATGAAAGGAAACCAATCACTCCAAGATGTCGCATTAACAAGCGGACCCCAACCTGGTCACAACTACATGTCACAAGGATGGAAGCTGGCAGAACCACTGTCTGCTTGCCAGTCCTAAAACACTGATTTCAGTTTCAATCATGACTTCACCTGCCTCAGCATCAGCTCAAGTGGTTTCCTGCAGCCTGCTCAGCAAATGTACACAATTAGGAGTTTCTCTGAAGTTTTGATGTTAGATGTAGACACTTGACTATGGTTTTCCTTTGGCTTGGTTGGACTTTGAGACATGGATGATGGGCAAAAAAGCAAAGCAATGAAGACAGCCAGATGTATCTCTATTCCACATGCTCCAAACAGAAGGGAAGGTGAGTCCTTTTGTGCAGCTCCTTTTGGAAACCAGGAGGATTTTGAGCAACTGAGAGCATTTGAACTCGAGTTCATTTAGCTCTGGTTTAAGGCCCAAGGACCTTCTTTCACACAGATCCTTTATGAATGTGGCATAGGGATGCAAGCTGTGCTTGCCATGGGGTGGGATGGGAAGGTTCCCTCCTTGGTCTTGGAGCCAATTTCCTAAAGTTGGTGGGATAACATTTTGGCAAAGTGCTGACTCCTTGGTCTTCCCCATCATTGTCCTTAGGTAAACCACCCTTTCCTGAACTATTATCGCATTTTTTTCTCAATTGGTCTCTAAACAATGATCCATAGATTCGACTCTTTTCCACTTTAACCTGTTCTGATGTTGTTTATGCTGGTGGAAATTGGGAATGATGCCAGCACAAGTTCGAACAACAGCTAATATCAAAGATTTTCTTCTGTTAGCCCCACTTCCTTGCAGCATGGTTTTTACTGTCCATTGCTGTTTCTCTCCAATTCCTCTGAGGTTCCTGTGGTGCCACGGAGACCTGGCTCCTTGCCCTCCAGAGTGAATTTTCGTCAAGGCAACTGAAACCCAGTGTGCTGCCCCAGCCATGAGTCAAGCCACTGAGCTGCATGGCAGCACATGTAAAGGTGCTTTTTTTTGGGTCTCCCCTTTGCTCTGCTGCTGAGGAGCCTTCCCAGAGGAGGGGTCTGCAGGCAAAGAGCAGGCTAGCATTTGGCAGTGTGGTGGCCTGTCTTTGAACTGGTAACAGCCTTGAAAAGCTAGGTCTGGTAATTGCTGATCTTGATAATAGTTGTGTGAATACTGTTCTCTAGTCCACCCTTCTTTCCAGCCATTGTGTGGCGGCACTGCCTTAGTTCTTGGCTTGATGATACCTGCTCTTTTCCTAGGAGCTGAATCAAAACAGCCTCTGATCTTGCTGCCCATTTCCTTGCCTGGCTGGGCACAAAATCACAGGTCTGCATCACTGCCAGAAGCATCCAGCTTCCTCTCATGGGCTTATTCCAGCCACTGTTTTGCTAACTAAAAGCCTTCCAAATTCAGCATCACAGCCTGCTTACTGGTTTTCCCAAAGCCACGTAAACTGTTCTGACTGCTTCCATGTGGCCCTGGGGCAGTTTCCGTAAGTATAGGTTCTGCCCTCTTTTTTTTTTTTTTTTTCCTCTCAAACCAGTTTCTTCACAGCTAACAGCTCTGTCTGATCAGGAGACCAGGCTTGAAACCAGCAAGTAAAGTGCTTTTACTGGGAAGTAAAATCCATGATAGTACAGATTTTAAAAGTCATGGACAAAATCCTGGTTTCTTGGGATTATTGTAGTCTTTCCACTTCTTATTAACCCTTCCATGAATTTGCTCCCCCAGTGCCTGCTCTGTTTCTCTCCAAAGGGCTGTGTGTGCCAGTTGTTTCTCCTCAGCTCTGAGGTTTGCTGCTGCTCTTTCAGCCCTGAAAAGGAAGGGTTCCTATGGCCAAACCCTTGCTGTTGTCTTCCCGTTCTGTTAGTTCAAAAGGATTACCTCTACCCACCTCCCATGCCTCCATTACATAAGAAGCATGAATCATTGGGATCTCAAAAGCATGATGTCTGTCCAAAGAGCCAACCTAAAAAGGACCACTGATACCCCAGTTATTTAACTGGAACCATAGCCTCAGGCTTCAGCAGGAGCCCAGGCAGGGGATGGGCTGGTTACAGGCAAGGGGCCACCGTCTTTTAGGTGGCCATTCCCTGTAGCATCCCTATTCTAGATCCATTGCTCCTGTTGGGCAGTTTCATGGGGGTTTATGAGATTTTATAATGTCAAGGATTAGATTTTTTCAGTCTACATAGGGCAGAATTGGAGCAAAGCCCCTGTGAATAGGTGTTGCAGCCAGAGACAAGGTTTTTGAGTTTACTTTTATTTTTTCTCTGTTTCAAGAAAAATGATGGTAGGATCCAGCACAGGACCTGCTTGTGGGTGCAGGGAGGGGCCCTCTTGGTTGCACCAGCAGGGGCTTATGGAAAGCCACCCTGCCCTTCTTGTTTCAGCTGGGGAATTGGAGAAACACAGCACTCTGGCAGATCCCAGCCATCCAGAAACCTGTAGTTAGAGATCACTGTGGGACTCCACTCCAGAGCCATCTGTTTCACACACAGCAAAGAGCACCTCATTTTTTTCCTTAGTGTGGCAGGACATGAATCAAAGCAAAGGCAGGAGAGCAAATCTAGGGCCAAGGAAAGCTCGGAAGTGCTGAGTTACCAAAAGTATCTTGGATACATAAATGTTACTCAGGTGTCAAGAGAAGGGAACGTGTGTGGATGTAAGTGTCTGGCATCACTTGGACTCCATCCTGTTTTGGGATAGTCCAGGCAGGAGACCAGTAAATCCCCAATATACATATTCTCTGGCTTAAATTCAAGTGGAGTTAGGGGCGTGTGGTAAAGGGGAGTGAAAATAACCCCATTCCTCCTTGGCTTCAGAAGGGTGGACTGCAAAGGAGCTTTTTTCAGGTGGGATGTCAGAGCAGAGTTTTTCTTACTCAGCAAAAGTACAGGGCAGGGGAACATGGTTGTGGCCAAAGTAAATCCACAACAGCTCTTTTTCCAGCCACATCCCTGTTTCTCTCAGGCCTTTTATGTTCCTGTGACTCCAGTAGTTCACTTTGTGCTAGACAGCACCTTGCCTTAATTTTTCAGAAAAGATTTAAGGTTAATGGTGAATGAATGGAGCACTTTGTTCTCAGAGCCCCAGCCAATCTGACCTGGAATGTTTCAAGGGATGGGGCTTCTACCACTTCTCTGGGCAACCTGTGCCCAGAGGACCTGTCACAACAGATCCTGCTAAATAGACTGTCCCCAGCTTTCTTACAGACTCCCTTTAAGTACCTTTAAAGCTGTAGTAAGGTCTCCCCAGAGCCTTCTCTTCTCCAGGCTGAACAACCCCAACTCTCTCAGTCTGTTGTCACAGCAGAGGTGTTCCAGCCCCCTGATCATTTTTGTTCCAACAGGTCCATGTCTTTCTCCTGCTGAGGATTCCAGAGCTGGACACAGCACTGCAGGTGAGGTCTCAAGCTCAAGGCATTTTGCTAAAAGCTGTAGGAAATCATTCCAGCTATCCTCACAGCCTTTCCTCATGTTTAGCTTAGCTGACTTTCAGTACATTCACTCACTCCTTTTTTTTTTTTTTTTTTTTTTTAAAGAAAAACAATCAGTGTGCTAAGAAACACAAACCCACTGGGATGTTCTCAGCCTTGGCTGGAGCAGCCTCTTTCTGGGCGGCTTTCTGGGACAGTTCAGCCATTTCTGATCCAAGCTGGTGCTAAGGCAGCTGTCGGAGCAGCTTCACCTCACTCAGCACCGGACAGCAGCAGCATGGTGCTCCGGGGAGCCTGCCTTCTCCTCTGCCTCCTCTCCCTCACCCACATCTCCAGCCAGCAAAATGGCAAAGCCCGGCAAAAACCAGTGGCTTCCAAGAAAGGTAAGGAGTAGCAGCACCTTCCCTGTGAGGAATCCTTGGGGGGATGCACTTAGTCCATTCGTTTGAGCATTTAACAGTATTTTAATGAAAGCTCTTTTCAAAAAGCATCTAAAAACCTCAAAAAGGGTCTTTTTTTTCCCCTTGTGGGAATGATTGTGTATCCCTTCTGTACAACACTGAGGGTATGGAAGTGGTTTTGAAAAAATTTGATGGGACTGGATTTTGGAGGGCAGTGCTTTTTCCATGTTATCTCTTGAGTTTCACCTCAAATTTTTCCTCCGCTAATATCTCCCCTTCTAGGATCCCTGTTCCTTCTCATTCATTTTTCAGAAGCAAGTAAGTGGCAGATGACAGGCTGCTCTTGTAGATTTGCAGACATGAGCAGGTAGATAATAGATAATCTATTAAATATCAACATAGATCTTAATTTTAAAACATTTGCCCCTGGATGTATGGTCAAGCCAACCACAAGCTCTGACTCCTCAGGCTTACGAGAGAGCAAGGCAAAAAGATGCCCAAGTTGTCTTTTGCCTCATGGGGTTTTTTTCCTTTTCCTCTCCTCTTTTGCTACTGTCCCATCCTTTCTCCCTCTGACTCAATGCGCATTAATTACAGGAGAAGGTAAGGTTTTATAAGTAAGGAAGCAGCTTGCCTTGCAGCCCAGCAGCGTGTGATCCTGCCCACTGTGTCTGACTGCATTGTGCTTGGAACAAAGCAGGGAGCAAAGGAGAAAGCATCCCAGGAATTCACTTGGCTGGGCTGCTCTCTATGCTCACTCAGTGGCTATTTTTGTCAGATTCCACCTTGAGAAATTTTCCCTTTTTCTCCCATTAGATCTTTCTATGAGATAACAACAGAGTTCCTTATTCCACACCTCTAGTCTGTGGCTGTTTTATACAGCAAAAAAATCTCCCCCTGGGCACCTATAGGGTACATACATATGTTCATTGCATTCGCTGGAGGTACCAGAGAGACTGATGTGTTTCTTAGAGGAATACGATTTTTCTCTCTGTATCACTGCAACAGCTGTTTGTAAGTGATTGGTGACAAGACGTTGGGAGAAAAATCACCTTTTTGACAGGAAAATTTGGCTCTGATTTAAAAACATTTGAGGGAGTTGTCCTGAAAGAAGTCGAAGCATCTGGTGGCAACTTTTACTGAGAGGTCAGGAGTTTTTTCAAAGGAGAGGTCAAGATTTCTCTGGGAAAAAACAAAAAAGAAAACCTGACAACTTGGCATTTTTTGGCCAGCCCCACGGTGGGTCAGCTGCCCTGCCTTTGCTGGAAACTTCCAGTGTTACTTGGGTAACATCTTTCTGATTTTTACCAGTGCCAGGGGTTGGGGAAAGAGGGAGGAATACTCTAAAAAAATCCCCTGTAAGGCTCCTTTTCGCCCTTAGCCCCTCACCATATCTAAGCCTGTCTGCCCACAGGGGCTGGGGTTCAGCAGGATGGTTCCATCCTATCCCCATCCCTGCTTCCCACCAGCTCCATCCCCTGTCCTGGCTCATTCCCTGCCCTTCACCAGGGACAACGGAGGAGGGTGAAGTCACTGGAGAGTTGGGGTGTTTGGCTGAACTTTTTTATCTGTGCAGCCAAACCACAAACATTAGAAAAGAAAACAATTATTTGAGCCAAGGGGTTTTTTTTAACTTTCATTTTGCTGGGATTTTTCTTTTGTTTTCTTCATTTTTGTAATTATTGCTTACATTTGGCTCTGCTTCAGAACAAAAATGGTGCTGTTTCAATATGAAAAAGACAAACTATAGCATTTAGAAAATGCTGAGACAGCACATTCAGTTTGCCTGCTGTTAGGTTTCTCCCCCCTCCAGTTGTTCCCCTGTGATTTTTCCAGCTGCAGTGGTTCTGATGTCTCAGGAGCAGGCAGGATTTGCCTGCTTCCAGCAGCCCTTGCGTCTTGCCCAGAAGGGTGCACAGGGGAGGTGGGTGGTGGACCCTCATGGCTTGGGGTGCAGGCTGGGGACCTGCCAAGCCTGAGGAAGGTGGTCCCCTTGGTCAGAGCCACAGTGCTGGGAGCACAGGAGAGAGAGAGCATCTTTTTTTTTTTATTTTTAAGGTGTTTGGAGATGAAATTAGAGTCCAGATGCTTGGATCAGTGGATAGGGACTGATTTGGTCTCCACTCCTGATGCTGTCCAAAATTACAGTGTAATCTTGTAGTCTGGGTGCTCTTCTCTGACAATGTCTGTGGGCATTTAGACTGATATAAACCCAGTGTGGGTGTGGTTGGTGGTCTCTGATCCAGGAAACAGGCTGTAATATGGGACTTAACTTCTCATAGAAATACCTAGTGGCAGCAGAAGTACTGATGGCCAGGGAGGTTTGGTGACAGATGTTGCAAACGAGAGCCATGCTGGGGGATAGAAATGCATTTGGATAGGAACAAAGTGGAAGATGCCTGCCCAGGAAAGCTTAACAATCCAGATTTCATATAGGGAGAGTTAAATAATCAAATTTAAGTACAGAGGGATTTGGTCGTTAATAGCATATAATCAGAGCATGGAAAACAGATGGATGCTGCAAATGGGAGCTCCCAAATACCTTATCAGAGAATTGTGGAATGGATTTTAAAGGTCATCTAGTCTAACTCCCCCTGCAGTGAGCGATTTACTGACTAGGGTTTCAAACCAGCAGACTATTGTGATCCACATCCTTATAGAATCACAGAATCATTTGTGTTGGAAAAGATCTTTAAAATCATCGAGTTCAACCACTGACTTAGCACTGCCAGGTCATCACTAAACCGTGTCCATCAGCACCATATCTACAAGTCTTTTAAATCCCTCCAGGGATGGTGACTCTACCACTGCCCTGGGCAGCTGCTCCAGTGCTGGACAAGCCTTTTGGTGAAAAAATTTTGCCTAATGTCCAACCTAAACTTCCCCTGGTACGAATTGAGGCTGTTTCCTCTTGTCCTATTGCCTGTTACCTGGGAGAAGAGACTGACCCCAGCCTCACTACAACCTCCTAATCTTCTCTGAGTGTCCTTTTCATCTTGCCTCTGCCCACACTTCATCCTGCTGCTCACAGTGAGCCACACTTGGATCTGCTCCATCTCCTGTGGGCAGCATCAGCAGCCTCCCCCCTGCCTTCAGCTGCAGCAAACGCAAGCTATAAGTGTTGATCACGTGTTTCAGGAGACATCCAGAAAGGTGGTGGATGCCCATCCCTGTAAACAGTCAGGGTCAGGTTGAATGGGACTTAACAACCTCATCTAGTTATAGGTGTCCCTGCTAATGGAGGGGAGGTTGGGCTAGATGACCTCTAAAAGTCACTTCCAACTCTAACCATTCTATGAGGTGAGCCTTGAGTAGACGATAGCCCAGAGATAAAACCTTTGCCAGTAAAATAGAAAACTCAATGTCTGTTGACATGGTACTTGCTTTGTAGCTAAAGTGCAAATTAATCACTCCTCGTTTTTGCCACAATGCCCCAGTGAACATTGAACATCTGTAGGAACATCTTGTGGCCCAGGATTTGGAAACAAGGTGGTGAAAAGGGTCAGGGTGCTTAGGTAGTTATCAAGGAGACATGCTACCTTGCATGGTGTGGATCCTCCAGATGAGACCCCACCAGCAAACCCAGCTGAAACAACATAAGGAGCTGCACCAGCAAGACTAAATTGGCAGTATCCTACCATGGCCCTTGGATGTCACTTAAACCTAAGTAATGTGTGTTCTGCTGCAAGACAGGCTTGCATGGAAAAAACCCCTGCATGAATTAGCTGTTTCCCACAAAGTGTTTTCATCAAAGGCAGCCAAATAATAACTAGTGCCTCAGTGTTAAGTGAGCCCATTAGAGTTAATTGAGCAATAAGTAAAGCAGCTTAATGCCTTCTCCTGATGTGTCTGGCTTTTCACATTCATGCCACCATGTAGTCTTTGGGCTGGTGGTTTAAGTCACCATCCAAGCTGCTTCCCCATTTGCCTGGCTTGGTGCCTTGGCTCCCCAGCTGCTTGAAGCCCATTCTACTGTCTTCCTAGGCAAATTGTCCCCTTTCCTTTCACTCCATGAGGACTACCAGATGCTTGCACCAGGCGACATAAAGCACTAGAAGCAACAGAGAGAGCGTGATTACAAATGCCACAGTGTCCCATATCCTACCACTTCCAAAGCATAATGGTCCTTTTGCTCCTAGACAGGGGAATTCCAAGTCCTGATTAATAGCTGGCTGGGGCTGTTGGAGAGGCAACACACCTACCAAGACATAGGCTTTACTAGCAGCCTCCCCAGCCAAGGAGATTCTTGTGGCAGGACAGTAGCTCTGGCCAGTTTTTGGGTACATGTACCAGGTACTGCTAAAGGCAGAGACAGCTATGATTGCCTGAGGCATGGGGTGAGTGCTGGAGGTACTGCTGTCCTTCCAGCCCCTTCCTGCTGAGCATCAGCTGGTTGAGCAAAGCACTTTCCTGACAACAAACCCTTGAGAGCAGACCATTGCAGGGGCACAGCAAGGAATGCATACAGAGGAAATAATGTGTTAGGGTTTTAAGGGGAAGCCCCAAAACCCAAACTGGGAAAACTGGGTTGATGGTGGAGCAAACTAGTAAGCAAACACTCCCTCTGATAGATGTGCAAAGGGACAAGTGTTGACTTTGCAGGTGCCTTGTTTGTCCTCTGAGAGCAGAGGAATGGGAGAACTTTGATGATAGGAACAGCTTTGGCTGCCTCCCCAGGGCAGATGGCCAATGTTTATGCTCCTGCCTTGGTTCCTTCAACAGATGGTGTGAGCCTCAAAATGATTGAAGACCTGAAGGCCATGATTGACAACATCTCTCAGGAGGTTGCTCTACTGAAGGAAAAGCAAGCACTCCAGACAGGTAAAGGACTCGCTGAAGAATGCATGTTTTTTTCTTATAAACCAGCTTCAATTGCTCCACAAGAGATGCCCATGTGCCCGCTGACAGGGAGTTCATCATGGGGAGAGAGGTTGGGGGATCAAAGCAAAATGTGGTCTTATTGCAATTCCTCCAGGCAGCTTAAGCTCCTCAGATGGTTAATGATATCAGTTTTGCAGCATATGGGCCTTCTCTTCAAATGCTAGAGCTTCGCATTTTTAAAGCTGTGGGTATTTCCATGACACTAAGCAAGATGTTCATTTCCCTTTAGAAGTGAGAGGGATCATTAATGGATTAGTCTGTGCTTTAGTCAAATGGAGCTAACTCCTTTGTCTGACTCCTGGTAAAAAGGTGACCTGGTCTCTTACACATACCATGGTATTGCCCAGGGAACCTCACTGTAGGCCTATCCCACCATGCTTCATTGAACACATGCAGTCCCAAAGTGTCCATACTAATGCATGGCTCTGATTAGTTATTGTTTGGCTGGGCTACCCTGCACTCTCGGGGTTTAGAGCTTAGAAAAATAAATAGCTATTCTTAACAATAAAATCAGAGGCAAGTAGAAATTTCCTCTGAAGACCTTGAGCTATGCAAGCACAATGCTTCTGATCAAAGCCTATTAAAAAAAGACATTTTTAACTCGTGCTTGCATAACTAAGATGATTGACACCACAAACTTTTTTCCAAAAGACTCTGCAACACTCCAGCAGTCCCCACAGCCAACCTTGACTCTAAAAAAACCCATTGGAGAAAGAATAGCAGCAGCTGTGGAAGAGCAAGGCTAGGAGAAGGGTCAGGAGGACCATGCTGTGCCTCTGCTTTGGCAGTGGCAGAGTCCAGAGGGTGGTAGAGGCACACTAAGGTCCTTTTCTCCCCAGCAGTTTGTAGATGGGGAAGGCACGACGATGGGGACATGCAGGAATCTCATGCTGCAAACAGTCTAAGAAATGAAGTTTGTAGTTTGGCCACTGCATTGTGCTCATCAATATCTAAAGGGTGGGTGTCAAGAGGATGGGGCCAGACTCTTCTCAGTGGTGCCCAATTACAGGACAAGGAGCAATAGGCACAAACTGGAACAGAGGAAGTTCCATCTGAACATGAAGGAAAAAAAAAAAAAAATCTTTCCTTTGAGGGTGACTGGAACAGTCTGCCTAGAGAGGTTGTGGAGTCTCTTCTCCGGAGACTTTCAAAACCCACCTGGACACAATCCTGGGCAACTTGCTGTATGTGAACCTGCTTTACTGGGGAGCTGCATTAGATGATCTCCAGAGGTCCCTTCCACCCCTGCCATGCTGGGATTCTGTGATTTGCTGCTGCTGCCTCTTCCTGGGCACCATTTTTAAAACCAATTCCCTTTCTGTCTTTTTGTTCTGTTTGTGTGGTAACCTCTCAGTCTGCCTGAAAGGCACCAAAATTCATCTAAAATGCTTTCTCGCCTTTTCGGAGAGCAAGACATACCACGAGGCCAGCGAAAACTGCATCTCGCAGGGTGGCACGCTCAGCACCCCACAGAACGGGGAGGAGAACGATGCTCTCTATGACTACATGCGCAAGAGCATTGGCTCTGAGGCAGAGATCTGGCTGGGCCTCAACGACATGGCCACAGAGGGCAAATGGGTCGACATGACGGGTGGCCCCATCCGCTACAAGAACTGGGAGACTGAAATCACCACTCAGCCCGATGGTGGCAAGCTGGAAAACTGCGCGGCTTTGTCAGGGGCTGCCATCGGCAAGTGGTTCGACAAGCGGTGCAGAGACCAACTGCCCTATGTCTGCCAGTTCATGATTGTCTAGTGGTGAGGGCTCCTCCCTGCCTGTCCACACCCCAGGGCTTCCCCCACAGCAGCGGGATTATAGAGCTATAGGTGTGGGTGCACGTACATGTAGGTACGCGCGTGCGTACGTGTTCACATAGGATCACTCTTTGCAAAGAGTCCACGTGGCTTGGTGTCAGGTTAGAGCATTTTGCTTGGCTGCATCCTGCCCCGTTAGCAGCTGTAATGTTCTTCTTAAGGCACGATCTATAGATATATTTTTTTACATAGGGAATTTACTAGGATGGCTTGGTTGTTTCAGCAGAGAACCGGTGCAGCAGTCCAGCCTGACAAACAGCTGCCACGACTGCCCAGGGCTGTCACTCTGCAGGTTCATTTCCCATTTTGCTGAGCTTCTCTGGAACATTGGCATAGCTAGTTCCTGCTTTCTCCTCCTGTTTTGCTTCCCCATGAGCCCCTGGCAGCGATCTGTGGGAGCTCCTTGTTCCTCATCGTGCCCTAGTTCAGGCTCCTGGGCATCTAGGTCCTGTCTCAACAAGTTACTCCTGCTTTGCATCAAGAGATATAAGTTGGCTTATTGGCTGAGGACTGGCTCCTTAATAGGTTGTCCAACTAGTCTAGTTAGTTGCATGCATCAATTAGCAAGTAACAGGCATGGGTTGACTTACCAAGAGGGCGAGTGTCCTTTCCAGAAGCATTCCTCCCTTCTGTTGGTCCTTTTCTCATCGGCCAGAAGTCAGATTTAGTGATTTCAGTGGAAGATCTTTTTTAAAAAAAAATATCCCATCAGAAGCTTTATTTATGCTCCAGCATCATGGAGAGAGTGGGGATGACTTGCAGCACAGTCAGTCAAATACATTCTCTGAAATAGAAGATGAAAATATTACTTAAATAACAAAAGTGTAATGCTGTTATGGAATATGCTGCCATATAAAAAACAACTCTGTACTGAAAATGAACCCCAAGACAACTCACTTTAGCAGCTTTCAGAATCATCTGAACCATTAAAGTGGTGGAAACACAGCTGAAATAGTCCAGGCTTTGTTGGTCCCAGCATAGTCCTCAGCAAACATAAATCTGCTGAGTGCTGTTTATACCAATGAAGTCATACCCAGCTGAAGGTCTGGCCTTGGTAATTTTTTGCTGAGAAGAGAGTTAGAGAAAAAAAATAAATGGAAGTAAACAGTAATGATGGGAAAGAAGCGCAGGTCACCCTGACAGTTCTAGTGAAGCTTTCCTGTCTGTTGGCTGGAAGGTATCAGCGGTTCTCTGCAGTCTAGTGCTTAGTAGTAACTTCTCCAGTTTGGGTCCCATCCCCTGTGATGCCAGAGTGGGAGTCTCCAGACATGATGCTCTTGGGGAGCCTGCGGGAGAGGTATATCAATCTGCTGTTTTGTTAAAACAAACAAACAAATATACATAACAAAACAAAGCAAAGCATGATGGTGGGTCTTCCAAAATGTGGAGTGGGAGCCAAGCTGGAGGAATCAAAACACACACACACCGAGTGCACAGTTCTCAGGCTATCACTATTGTCAAACTCTCCACTGTTCAATAAAATATAAAATAAAATATATATAGCTTGCTGAAGAAATGGCGTTGTGTAAGTGTGATTGGAGTGCTTTCCTCTCCTCGCATTTCTCTTCAAAGCAGCTCCAGTGATCTGTCAGAGAGTCAGAGATATCAGAGACAGAGAGGTAAAGCAGAAAGGTGGAGCCTTCTGCCCTGCGATATGATTTATAGGATCCCTCCCCTGCGTTCTCATCCCAGTCACATGCCATATGTGGGATACTGGCAGGGAATGCTATTATAGGAAAAGATTTCCTTCCCTTATTGCTAGGAAATTTCACCCTGAAATATGAGCTAACCTACTTTGTCCCGTTTCACGAGTGGGCAGACACAGCTTTGCATCAGCTCAACCACAGCGACAGTCACTTTATTGCTAGAGCAGGATAGTCCATGAGTAGCTGGAGTTTCCTCCATGTTCACATGCAACGTAGACACTGGTCCATCACTGGGAAGGCCTGGATCCAAACCCCCTGAACACTGAGCCACAGCCGTGCTGACATGGGGATCCAAGCCCCCGAGTGCTGAATTGTGCTGACATGGAGGATCTAAACCCTGGGAGATGGGTGATGCCACAGGTCCCACCTGCCTGGGCACCAGCACAGGAGTGCTGCAACACACATCCAAGGAAGCTGGGCTCTTGCACTTTGTTCTGTCCTGTGTCAGAACAGAAAGCCAAACCCTCAAGTGGGTAGACCTTCAAGCAGTCAGCTTTTAGGAAATGTTCCACAAATAGCACTGGTTATTAACACAGTTAAACAACTTGCTCCACTGAAGAGTGAGGACATGGAAGGAGCTTTGTGGATGTAATGCTGTGTACCTACAGCAACTGACTGACAGTTTTCTACACAGCCCAGAAACTGAACTTGCTTTGAAAAAATGAAGCAGAGCAACAACCGGCACTTTTTACTCCTACAGTAAAATGCATGCACCAAAAAAGTGATGCAAACACAGCAAATAATTGTAGCGTATCACTGGAGAAAGATAAGCAATCCCAAAAGCAAGTGGAAAGCTTAAAACCAAACAAAAATAATCACCATTGAGACTATTTCCTTCTTTTAAGTACTCACAGGAATTGTTATGCTAACCTGCTGGAAGTTCAGGTTTAGGTGATGTACACGGCCAACTAGTCATGACTCCTATCAGGCGATAAAGGCCCATTAAAAATAGAGCAGACATCCAACAGCAAAGATTTCCCAGCAATTACTGGGATCCTCAGTGGTGAGGATTTCAAGCATAATTTTCTATACATGTTAAACTTGCCTCAGAAAAAAAATAAAAAAATCCCACCAAGAAAGTAGCCAGGATGTAATGATTCCATACACTTCAATTTAGAACAAAAAAGAGCTTTGCACATTTCCATAAGGAGCTCTTCTGGGCTGAAGAACTCGTTATAAAATGTACTTTTATGCTATTATGCCCCAAAAGAAATTAATTTAGAATTCAATTGTATATGTCAGTTGGCTGTGAGTGACATCATGACCCTTCCAGGAAGTCAGTGAAACATTTATTTTTTATATGAAAGCTTCAAATATTTTACAACTTTTCTCCCCAGAAATCTAAACATATGCCCTTAAAACCAGCAATTAATAGCGTATCACTGGCTACACAAGGAAAAAGAGATGCACAGTCAGCAGGATATTATCCCAGAAAATTAGATGCTATTTCCTAGGGCAATGACGTAGCTACCACAACAGCCAGACATCCAAACACTCCAGGCTAAGGTTACATACACATACATGTGAGAAAAACATACACTAGTTACTCCAGCTGGTAGTATCAATGTATTTTAATAAAAAAAAAAAAAAAAAAAAAAATTGTCACAACTTCCCCTTAATGAAAAGTGAACTGGAATTTGTGCCTGAACTCATAACTCTAAACATAGCAAAGTAAGCACAGTGAAGGTCAACCTCAGACTGGAAACAACTGTTAACTAAGTTTTATGTTGTCACACCAAAAACTGAGTTAAAACAGAAGAAAGAAAAAAGTCAACAAGCACCACATTCTTCCTTGAAAGATCAATCAGTGGTGAACAACAGTCACTATGTTTTCTTCAGTTGGTTAGAAATGAATGTGAACAAAAACATTTCATCTTAGCAACTGCAGAAACTGGGCTAGAGGAACTTTTCTTACAGCCTTCTTATTCCTGTTCAATAAAAGCGTGAGGAACATTGACCAGACAAATGCACAACTGGACTCCTCCAATAAAAACGTACTGTGGCAATTCAGTTACCTGAAAAAAACAGGTATCAGTATTGCAGAAATCTTTTTAAGTTCTCAAATGACATTAAAACGACCCAGGACATTTTGAAATATGTGATCCCAGTGACTATCCAGAGATCTATGAATATAAATTTCTGTATTAAAAGTGATAAACATAAGCAGGAAATACCTGAAACAATTAAAAGGCACTTTTAGCTGGCAGGTGTTTTGATATATGCTACAGAAAACTGATTAAGATATGACACTATACTGAGTCTTACAGTGGTCCAAGCAGTATCATGCATCACTGTTAGATACACACACTTGACCACATAAGCAGTTAATCTGCAATTCCAGCATAGTTAACAGGAAGAAATCCGTATTTTTTTTTAATGTAAACAGTAATGTTTCTAGTGAAGACATTTTAACTTTAGATGTTACTATATGTTTAACATTATCACATGCAACACTGTCTAAACATTTTATGGCACCTTTGTGTATCACTAGGCAAGAAACAGTCACAGAAAGACATTTGGAGAGAAATTCTCAAGTCATTGAGTCTAGTGCTGCATGCAAAATTGCAAACATCTCAGTAACTGCACACCTGGTCAAGCCAGATGTTTGTATAGAAAAGGCAACTTTTTTCACATACCCGTAAGTCCTCTGCACAAAGATCTGACACTCAGGTTTTAAAAGGCACAGAAACTGAGGGGCATGACAACTACAGCACTTAAAAATGAGGCCTATTGGTTACCTGATGTCAGTAAGTGCCTTTCAAAGGCACCTGATTCTATTGCTTACACCAAAGACTGTATTTTCCTTGCTTTTTTACAAAGCAAGGGTTCAATGAAGAAATAATGGTGTGGTCATTCAGCTGTTTACTATATACTTTACTTATACAGTATAAGTCCTGCTAGAATTCAGAAGCTTTCCCCACCATCATTTCAACAAGGTTGTTAAATTCAGATTGATTAAAAAAAAAAAAAATTTAGGCTTTCCTTCTGGATTTACTCTCATTCTCTGCATTTCAAAGAAACAGCCTGCTGGAAACAACCCATTTTCTTTAAGCCTCTTTAAATTCTTATTAAATAATCATCTCTAAAAGGTGAAAAACATTAGTTAACAGCTGGATCACCACACTTATTTCTTCATTGAATCCTCACTCTTACTTGAGCCAAAACTGCAAAATATTAGTAAAATATGAATGCTACAAGCATCTGAAGTACAAAGTGTTTCAGACTTTTGAAACTGCTTTTGTAAAAAAGCAAAGAAAATACAGTCTTTGCTGTAAGCTCACACAGTGCTATCCAAGTATAACAACTTCAGGTAGAAATTAGAGAAAACCCATGACTTGACTTCTGAGCTGGAAGAACCCAAGCTCAAGTGTTCATACTGATTTCTACACATGGAGCTCTTCCATATGGCACACATGGTCCTTCACTTACACAGCCACAAACATGCTAAATTCAATGAATTTTCTCAGCAGCAAGTGGTGATGATGACAGTCTCCCCTCCTTTGCTCAGACATCAGCAGATTGCTTACACATCTGTGCAGCCTGGAGCTTCCCTGAGACAGTGGTGTAGTCTGCATCTTCCAAGAGTCACCAACTGACACTCAGGAACAAAGGACTTGGTGAAAGAAGGAAATACTGGACAAAACACTCTCCCACTCATTGCCACAGTTTTTAGCTGGCAGTTAGGAATTCATTTGCCTGATGTTAATTTCAATAAAAAGCAGGAGTGTACCTTTGCCACCTGTTTCACAACCAGAAGTGTGTGCAGCCCTGGAGTGTCTTGGCTAGTTTGAAGATTGCTAAAAGCTTACTCTAAAACTGAAAGCTATCAACAGCCAAAGATTTTTTAGAAAAAAATAAATCAAACATCCAAAACCACACGCACAAAACCAAACAACATCAAAACACACTTAAAAATAACACTCCTCTTTAGTGTTTTTTTTCCTAGACCCATCCTTACACCTGTATTTCCACAGGAAACTGCTCTACCTGGCGTAAAGTTACTCCACTAAACCATCCTGCTCCTTATTTTCCAGGAAGGACATGCTCATATCTCCATTATTCTTTTCATTTGTATGTCCATTGTCCTCCATGTGCCCCAATTTCTGATGAGCAAATGTGTAACTGTCATGGTCTGTGTCTGTCAGAGGCGGAGCTTCCTCAGTGTTAGAGGAGAATTTTCTGTCTTTTCTGAAGGAGAATGGAGGTGGAGAAGGTGGCAAACTACCAACAGGTCCATCGAAAGGCCGGTACACATCAACTTCTGGAGTGACTGAGCCATTGGATTCCTTCAGCAAGTGCCCATAGACCATATCATCATCAATAACTGCATAGACATGAGACTCGTTGGTTTTCCTTTGTTTTGTGAATAAATGTTGTTTTCCAGGCATCTGGGTATTCACATTAGTGTTGTACACTCCCACCATGGGATCCTGGCTTTTCTTCTTCCTGTTACAGAGTTGAAATTGTTAACAGGTCAGAAACATCACATGACCGGTACATTTGAGATGAATAATGACAGCTTCTATTTACTCGGCGTTAGGCAGTCTGCCTGGACTGAGGCTTTGCTTGCAATCTTAGGAAAAAATAATTAATATATTAATAAAAAAATAATGAGGCTAGACATGCTTTTTTAACAGAGCAGAAGTTAACTTCATGCTGTTTAGTTATCTACTGCTGCTCTGCTGACCCTGAAGCCTGCAAGATTAACTCCAATGGTGTCCCAGGCATGGTAGTCCCAGCTGTACTGAATCTCCCAACATCCACAGACATTAGCAGGACCTAGAGGCTGTCAGATCTAGAGACAGAGAAGGACTCCACAGAAGAAACAATTAAATACCCCTGAATACAACCAGTTCCTCTGAAATACACAAGCTGCATTGACCTAGGGTTTTCCAGGAGTCATTAAACTGATCATCACAAAACAAGGCTGAGTGTTACCAAAGATGAGTAAGACAGTGAGTCCTCTGTGAAAGTTGAATTAACTTTTCTTGGTTGCACTTTCTGAACTGAAGATTTTTAAGTCTGTAAAGTCCTTCCTGCGTGGCAGAGAACAGTGCTCATAACTACTCTAGTCATCTTATTGCACAAAATCATTCCAGCTCTACAGCTTCAGGACCCAGTCACCACTGCCAGCACTGAGCATACGTGTATCAGAAACCCCAAGTTATGGATGACTTCAGACCCTACTTGCATGAGTAATGCCCAGGGAGGTGGAGGAGTCACCACCCCTGGAGGTTTTTAAGAAGAGGATTGATGTGTTTCTTCAGGGGATGATTTAGGGATAAGAGTAGTGTAGGGCTATGGGTTGGACTAGATGATCTTGAGGGTCCTTTCCAACCGTAATGATTCTGTGATTCTGTGACATTTGCTTTGCACAACCTAGTTCTCTCCCCAAGGGCTCATCTCACAGAAAAATGCTCCCACTTGATGTTACAAACTCCAGGAGAAGCTGCTGGAGGTTGTGTAGATGAAAGATAGCTCCTGTATATCTGTGTGAGCTTACAGCTTGTTTGAACAAAGTCTCATCTAGAGTCACACAAGCAGCAGCCACACTCATTGCATTTTCATTTTGCAGGAACTAATGATGAAGTCAAATCAATACCCTCCTTACAGCACAGCCAGATGCCTGTGCTAAGGACAAGGCAGGCATAGAGTCAGTCAATTTAGATTAATACCATGTTCCTGGAGTCACACTACTTCCCCCACCATTGCCTACCTCATGCTTCAGACCCTTATTGAAGGGATCTATACCAGCACATGAAACAGAGGGTCCAGCAGCTCTCCCAAAATGCCTTCTTGAAATGCTAAATTACACATGCCTAATTATAAACTTACTTCTTCTTAACACAGCACACAGTCAGTCCAATAGCCACAAGAACTCCAGCCCCGGCCACCACAGCGAGTATCACTCCTAGGTCTGCAAACAGACAAGGTACAAGGACATTTAGCAAGAGAGAAAACAGTCTCTCTCCTAAAAGCTGTCTGGGTTGAACCTCGTCAAGAGTTTTTAAGTGTCACAGCTGCCTACAGAGCAAGGGTTTCAGAGCCATGTTCACTGTGGAGTAACACAAGCCATTTTCAAGAGGTTGGAGGCCAAGTAATGACAAACTCCTGTTGCTAGCAGTGGAGCACAGCCAAATAAACCAACCAAGCCACCCCACCTTCAAGAGTTCAATGTAGCTCTCGCACTGCTAAACTCACCTGTAGCATCTCACATACCTCTTACTGAACAGGCAGGGGAAGAGAAGAAAGCACAGAGAAACAGAGAAGGACTGCACAAAAGAAACATTAAATTTCACCAACTTCCCCTGAATACAACCCTTTCCTCTGAAATACACAAGCTGTGTTGACCTAGGGTTTTCCAAGAGTCATTGAATTGATCAGGAAAGTCCACATGTGAGCTAAAAAACAATCGTGCATTTTAAAAGAAGTACATGTTATAAAAAAAAAAAAAAAGAGAACAAAATGGACAAAAATAGATGTTATTTTGATATTGCTTCAGCTTTAGCCTGCATAGCCAATACTTCTACAGACAGCAGACTCCCACAGATTAAGAGGAAGTGCAAATGTGAAGCAGATTTACAGAGGCAAAGCCTACCCTAGAAATGCCCTTTTTAAAATGATTTGTTTCATAGAGATGAAAGACACCAAGAATGCAGATTTTGATTTTGGTAGTCAGACCTGCCCCAGGGATGATTTCTTGCTCATGTGAAAACTGAAACTAACTGAACTGCTAACATGAAGCAAAGACAACGTGGATGAATAAGTTTGCATACTAAAATCCCAAGCTGTTTCCCAGGTCTGACACCTTGAAAGGGAAAAACACATCACTTGATGTTCTTATACCTTTTGGTTGTAATCTCCAATGAAAACAGCTAAATTAAACAAAGAAAAGAATAAATAAGTTCATCCTTACTCCCCCCAAGCTTTGCAATCCTATGTCTCAAAATAAAAACTACAACCCCAAAACCACACCCCCCTCTTACATAAAAAAGCCTCCTTCCTCCTCAGCCACTAGAAGTATCCAGCTGTAACTCCCAGAGGTTTTTGAAGGACAGGTATTTCTGAAGGGAGGAATCTCATAAAACCCAGACCCAAAATGGACCAGCATCCATTACTGTTGCCTCAAAGGAAAGCAAACTGTGACAATCTTACAGGACTCACCTATCTGCTTGTCAGCAAAAGTCACCCAAAACTGCAAGGTCAGATGCATCTTATCCATGGGTTTACAGTTGGAGACGTTGACCCAGAAGTTGTGGTACATATTTCGGGGTCCAGGCAGCAGCTCATCCTCACGGCGCACCGTCTCCTCTGCCCCAAAAGCCTCTTCCTTTATGTTGACATAGGCACGGCCTGTCTCACAAGCGATGCCCATGCGGTCCTTGGAGAACCCAAGGCGGGCAACTTGCTTGCTAGGCACTATGATGTACCAGGATATAGAGACATAAGGAGGTAGGCCATAAAGCCAGCTGGGAGTCTGCAAGTAAACTTTAGCTTTTGGACTTGGACTTACAGTGAAAATGCACTCATCTGTAGTAAAGTTAAAATAAAAAAAGGAAGGAAAACTTAGTTTCAATACTTTTTTTTGAAGCTTTCTCTTTCAGTATGTAAAATTATCTGGTCTTTCTTCTCCATCATACAAAAGCATTGCTTATACCTGTGACCAGCAAATTTATACAGTCAACTGCATCTCACTACCAGCAATACAACTCATCTATCGTCCCTTCCACATCATTACCACAATTAGCACAAACACCTGTGTGGAATTTCCCATAACTAACTATCTACCACCTGGAGTACAAAGTTCCTCCCTTCTTCCAGGAATAAACCACCTCAATGAGCCAGATAAAGATAAGTCCAAGCAATGGCTCCAGGCCTACACTGTGAAGAAGTGAACTCATTTCTATGTATCCCTCTGCGCTCTAATAAGCATATTGAGAGACCCAACATTGTACAACAAAGCAGAACAAACTCCTTTACCTTTAATATGTGGCACAAAAGACATTTTCAGATCCTGACTGTTAGAGTCATTGAGGAATCCTTTACCAAATGTTTTTAAGGATATAGTGATATTATTCCTCATCTGAATCTTTTCAATGGATCCACCAGGACAGAATACACCAATGTTCAACTCTGTTGCTGGGGTGGCACTAACAATGCTGTAACTGTAGCTCGTGTTGCACCACTGCTCTGGGACGTGTTGCTGAAGTTTCAAGGATGGAGACATAATTTCTATGTTGAGCTGATCAGGAGCCAAGAGCTTCCAAATAAACTTATGGAGCTGAATTGGCAACTGGGTAATAGCCTTGGGCACTAAAAGGGAATAGATCTTCCTCTGACACCACCGAAGATCAACACAGCCTGCAATCACAAAAACAATTTCCACAGGTTGGATTTTTCTTGCAGAGGAAATGAAAAAAAGCGAAGTTTTCCTGTGTACCAGAGTATACACACATGTACACACACAAGGTATTGTCATTGTTGTGTTGGAGACCCAGATAAGCATCTACCTGTGAACTAATCCTCTCTTAGTAACCTTTACTCATTTGTATTTAGAAAGCTTTCCATAAAAGGGTACAGGACACCACAGAAACTAATACATACAAACATATTCAAAATTCCCCACTCAAGATAGTACTTTTGCTATATCACTTACTAACTGGGACACTTGCAGGTTAGCCAAGGTCCAGATACATATTTTAGAACTCCTTCTCTACTGGTAGGTGAAAGCACTTGAGAAAAATCCTACACCAATTGGACGTGCAAGTGGCACAAGATGCATTCCTGATGGCAACCTTGGTCCTGCGTTTTCATGAGCAGATTTACAACTCTCCTGCTGTTCTCGTATTTCCAGTTTGCATTGAGAAGAGTCTTAGGCACCTTCTGTCCTCTCCCTTCTAGGAATCGCTACACAGTTTCTACTTTTAAAGGTGGAATGACGGTGAACAACAAGGTCATCTCCACAGTCACTGTACCCATCTCTCAAGTGGTCCATGCCTAGTTTCAAACCACACTCTATTTAAAGCCCAAGTAAGAGAGAAAGTTTGGCTGACCACTGGGGAACCACACACACAAACATTCACTAGAAAACAATGTTAAGCCACTTTTGTCATACTTATGCCTTTTTCAGCTGTGATCCTCAGTCGTGACAAGTCCTTGCACAGAAAGGAGATCTTGTAGATGGCACCAGACGCTAAAGTCAAGACACGGTCGCAGGTGCGAGGGTCCTTACAGATGAGGCATACTGGTTCAGACATGAGTGGGACACGGCTGGGCCACCCTTCGAAGTGTATCGTTACAGTCATATTCCGCTCCTTGCTCAGGTCAACCAAATGGGTGACATCTGCAATGAAAAACAACACAGAGCAATTACTGCCCAGAAGTGTGGGGTGAAACAGAACTTCCTCCATCTCTTCTCACCTCATGAGCTGGGCCCCTGTTATAGCTAAAAACCCAAGAGGTCAAATGGAATTATCCGAGCCATTGGCACAACCAAATGCAGAACCTAGGACTTCTACCACAAGGTTACTCATTCTTCAGAATGTATATCAGCAGTGAAACACAGAGCTAGATCAAGAAGTTATTTTGATTTTAAAAGCTGTATTTTCCTCTTATTTAATGACAGGCACCACAGGCAGCTGTGGAATACCTAAATGTTTGGGAAGCTTTGAGAACATGCAGATACCAATGCATTTTTAATAAGAGCCAACTTTAACTTGTACACTGCAGATGGCATTTTTTTGGTTTCTCTTTTTTTAAATAAAAGATTTCAATACAGTCCTGAGGGCTGAATTTAAATCTTTGATGGAACTTACATAACTCAAAATCACTCATGAAATCCTACAAAATCCCTAGAAGAACCACTGTTGTCTCTTAAATCCAAGTAGTTTATTACTTGCACTTCACTCAATAAATGACAACCTATTTTTTATTTTCTAGGTGATTATTGTCTTGTCTCCTGGCCATAACTGTATGAAAAATATTTGCTTTCCAAAGTAGAAGGGAGATAAATGATTAATTGAATACAATGTTTTCACACTGTCTAGCTTCCAAGATGCAACACACAATAAATGTAAGCAAACATGATTTCTTCAGCAACAATTTCAGGAGGATTTATTTGCTGTTTGTGGACGGAGCCAGGCTAGACAGACAAAGAACTGAGAATTGCTGTGGTGAGATGCTGCAAACCCTTTCTGGATCCCTGACTTTAAGGTACAGGCCATTCAAACTTCATTTCCTCTAAAATGACTCTAAGTAGCTCCTGCTGCAGGGGTAGTCCAGAGTGTAGATTTTCCTCTCCCTGCTCCTCTGCGTGGAGGAGGTGATTGATTATTAACATTGATTATTCACCTCCACCAATGAACTGAGGTCAGAGCTAAGAAATCAGAGGATAAAACACTAACTTTATACCTCATTACCTAGCCAGGCCTTTTATTTCTGGTTTTACACAAATTGCTCTGGTATTACAAGATGTTGTGTTAAGCCAGTCTTAGTCTGAATTTGGGGCAAGAAAATAGAGAACAGAAAAAAAAAAAAAATCTTGAGTAGCAACAAGCAGCAAGAAACCTAAAGAACACACAAACATGTAGCAGATATTATTAGTGGAGCATCTTACTGACAACTTCTGACAGACTTCTTCACACTAAATGATGCTTGTTCAGGCTTCTCTAGGAAGCAAAATAAAACTCAGAGGAATCAAGAAAGAAAGAAAAGAAACGCATATTGATGCCGCTAGTAGTATGGAGACAATTTTACATTTCTCATTTCACCAGTTCATGCTACAGATCTTGCCACCTTCCATCACATCGGGTTTCACCTTGCTAAGTGTGACTGCTTATGTACAGAGCAGAAACCAGGGTTCATAATGTAGAAGTATCTTTGAAATGTTGACTCTTAACAGCTGAAAGTAAAACTGTCCAAATAAGCTTGAACTTGATTTCTGTACTGGAGAACAAGCAGTGGCAGGTGAGCCCAGACAATTCTGATCAAGCAGTTATGGTCCTTGCCCGATAGCAGGATTGGGAGACCAGAGGGAATACAATTGTAAGGGAACAGCAAGCCAGTGCTCAGCTTTATTTATACAACGTGCAAGATCTGATATTGTAAGAGCTAAAGGCATTTTTCAATTACTTGGTGCAGGTGCTGGAAAAGGAAGAAAATCTCTGTTTACAAGCCACTACAATCTACAATGGAGCTTTGTACTCCATCACAAATTGCAGCAAGGTAAGTTTCAGCATCACTGCTCACTTTGCCATAATGACAGCTGGTGGTACTCGGGATGGTAAAACTCAAGGAAGGTCCAAGAAAAATTACAAACCCCCAGTATTTTTCTTGTGGTGCTCAGCTCGAGTATCTAAGCAAAATCAACGGAAGGGGAAGGCAGCAGGTACTTCAATGCTTATCAATACCTAAGAGGCAGGGGTCAAGAGGATGGAGCCAGTCTCTTTTCAGTGATACCCAGCAACAGGACAAGGGGCAATGGGCACAAACTGAAACAGAGGAACTTCCATCTGAACACGAGGAAAACACTTCTTTCCTGTGAGCATGACAGAGCACTGGAACAGGTTGCTCAGGAAGGTTGCACAGTCTCCTTCTCTGGAGAGATTCCAAACCCACCTGGATGCAATCTGTGCAAGCTGCTCTAGGTGAACCTAGCAGGGAGGTTTGACTATACAATTTTCAGATTCCAAGCTCTGCTATTCTGTGATTTTGTACTTACTCTCATCGACCTGTGGGTGCTGAACGACAACCTGGAAGAGCAAACGGAGAATGCCTGGGTTCTGGGCATCCTGATCGCAGCCCTGCAGGGACAGGTTGAAACTGCCAGCGATATTGGCAGGCTGGCTGTCACTCAGCTTGAACACCTCCGGGTTGCTGAGGGAGCCAGGGATGTAGTACTCCACCCTCTCCTCTTTCCTTTCACAGTTGGAGAGACTGTAGTTGTGGAAAAACACACTTGCTCTCAAGTTGGAAGGAACCACAAACTGCCACGTCATAAGCTCATCCTCGGGAAAGCCCAGTGGGTAGTTTGGGGACATCAGGGTGACTGAAGATTCCTCCTTCAGAATGGATTCAATAATGCATAACCCTAAAATAGAGGGGGGGGGAAAACCATACCAAGTTGCAATTCATGAAGACACTGGCATATCTATCCAGCAGCAGAGTATTTTTATTTTGACAATGAGATCACCCACTTCAGCTACAGATTGGTTAGCACAAAACCCTCAGACTAAAATATATAATGAAGTTGATGCTTCTGTCTTCAATTACACAAAAGGTAAGGGACATAATAATGCTGCATTTTCAGTTTCGTGGGTTCACCTCTTGAGCACACGGACAGACAAGCCTTTTATGTTTTGGAAAGATCCTAGTTCCTACTTCTGCTCCTGGCTTTGCAAGAGCAAACATGCAACCTGACAACTGCTTCCGCTTCACTGGGTTTCAGGAAACAAAAGATGTGAGTTTTTGTACCAGCACAGAGCCCTTTGTCCAAAAATCTCCAGCATTAAACATGCATATGTCAGCAAAGAGCCTCAATAACACACGACAAAACACAAGTGCAAGCCATGGAGGCTGTGTAAGACAATGTTCTTGGATGACTCTTGGCAGTATGAAGTTGGGCACGCAGACTAGTGTCCCGCTCTGGGACTCCAGCAACAATGTACAACTGTACAACAAGGAGAGCCAGGAGTTACAAAATTGTGTTCTAGAAACTCAAACCTGCTCCAGGTGCCTTTTATAACTGATAGCAACAACTGTAGAATTCAAGTACAGAGCAAGAAAATCTCCCAAAGGGGGTTTATCACAAGATCACCAAGTAACCCACTGATTGCCATTTAATATTCCAGGTATTTTAAGAAGATTATTACACACTGTTTTATGTTACTGCACAGGCTGAAACAGACAGCTGTATCAAGCAGCCTCCCGTGCCTTCCAGGCACTGCTTCCCTTTTTCCCCACCTTCTTCTCCTGAGAGAGATACTGGTTTGAGCCTCCAGAAGTTAAGGAAGCCTTATTTCAAAATAAGGAAACCCAACTGCATGCTCCAACCAGCAAATAACTCTTGGCTCCTTCTAATTATGCTATCTAGTCTCACCTAGCTGAAAACACAAAAATAACAAGCAGGTATGTTTAAATTTTAGGAAGCTTAAAGAGTTCTTTTCCAACCTTAATGATTCAATGATGATTCAATGAAAATGAGTAATGTCTGCCAAAAGCAGCAGTACAACAATTTTCGTAATTATTAACCAACTAAGATATTTTTACACCAGAAGAGCACCAGCTACCAAACTAAAATCCATACAACAATAACTTTTGGAAAAGATGAAGTGGAAGGGAATTGGGGATAGTAGCACCAAAACTAGAAGGCTACCTGACAAGAAAGATTTAAGTAATTCTACTGCAATCTGCACAAGGCAATTACTGGTGAAACACTACTCTGTACTCACGTTTTATGGAAGCCCTGTTAGCTATTTTGAAGCCTGAGGTGGTGAGAGGCGAGTCCCACGGGAGGTGCAGAGACATCACAACTCCTCCCAGCAGCTTGACACGAGACACCGAGCCATTCCTGCAGAAGGTGCCAATGTCGACCGTGGCTGTATCAATACAACTGTTGATGTTGTAGCTAACAAAATCTGGGCATGTCTCTCCTGGTTCAATCTGTCTTAGCCATGGGGTAGAAAATTCCAGTTCAAGTCCAGCCTTTGTACTTGCCTTCACGTCCCAGATGAAAGTCCTGTTCAGGTGAGGTAGCCTCGGTGGGTAAAGATGAACCTCTCCAAAGGGACATGGGCCTGACACGCAGTCTAAACGCACAGAAAGAATAGCCATGACACACTCTGGAAAGCATGCAAGTAAATAAGGAATTTGAAGCTTTTCCCTTTATTGCTATGTTCACAATTTTTATGTTGCACTTAACTTCTATATGTATTAGGACACTCCTATACCACAGTTACCTGCTCTCTCTAAACAGGACTCCAAGCCCATGGAGTAGACAGGATAAACCTGCTTCAGTCAGGCTGACTAACAGAAAGGATTAATTGTCTCTAGCATTCCTGCCTTGTTTGCTGAAGAATTTAGAAGGTATTTAGTGAATAAGGTAGAGTACTGAATAGGCAAATGGCAGAAACACAATGACAGGAGAGTTGGAAATCACGGATATAGAGAACTGATTTTATTCCATGTCACTCCGAACTCCTGGCAAATCAGATAGAGTGCACCTTTAGTACGTTTGCAGATGACACTAAGCTGGGTGGGAGTGTCGATCTGCTTGAGGGTAGGCAGGCTCTGCAGAGGGAGCTAGATAGGCTGCATCGATGGGCAGAGGCCAATGGGATGAGTTTTAATAAGGCTAAATGTAGAGTCCTGCATTTTGGTCGTAACAACCCCCAGCAGCACTACAGGCTCGGGAAAGAGTGGCTGGAGAGTTCCCCAGCAGAGAAGGACCTGGGGGTGCTGATTGACAGCCGGCTGAACATGAGCCAGCAGTGTGCCCAGGTGGCTAAGAAGGCCAATGGCATCCTGGCTTGCATCAGGAATAGTGTGACCAGCAGGAGCAGGGAGGTGATCTTGCCACTGTACACGGCACTGGTGAGGCCACACCTCGAGTACTGTGTGCAGTTTTGGGCACCGCAGTTTAGGAAGGACATTGAGCTACTAGAGAGGGTGCAGAGAAGGGCAACTAAGCTAGTCAGGGGTCTGGAGAACAGGCCTTATGAGGAGAGGCTTAGGGAGTTGGGGTTGTTTAGCCTGGAGAAGAGGAGGCTGAGGGGAGACCTTATTGCTCTCTTCAGCTACTTGAAAGGTCATTCTAGGGAGGTGGGGTGTTGGCATCTTCTCCCTTGTGACTAGTGACAGGACTAGAGGGAATGGGCTTAAGTTGTGCCAGGGTAGGTTTAGATTAGATACTAGGAAGAATTTCTTTACTGAAAGAGTGGTGAGATATTGGAATAGGCTGCCCAGGGAGGTGGTGGAGTCACCATCCCTGGAGGTTTTTAAGAAGAGGATTGATGTGGTTCTTCACGGGATGATTTAGGGATAAGAGTAGTGTAGGGCTATTGGTTGGACTAGATGATCTTAAGGGTTCTTTCCAACTGTAATGATTTTGTGATTCTGTGATTCTGTGCTTGCCATGGCCTGTATTATTGTTGCCTTGGTGCCCTGATGAACAACATGGGCCACAGATTTTGCAGAATATTTTCCTGCTGCTGCAGGATTCTAGGGAGAACTTTTAAAACTTTTCTCTGACAAATCCAAATTATTGGTATTTCAAGTTGGACACTAAAAATACGCATCCTTTATCTCTAGGTGACAACTTAAAAGAAGAAATATCACAAGCACATCTTACAAATATATAATGAAATATTGTGAACATTACTATTTGCATGAATCATATGAACAGAAGTCCAAAATGTGAAGAGGACTCTCCTTGAGCACCACCACAGAAATAGCAAAGACGTAACCAAGGACTGAAAGCCTAATGAAGTTGTGGATCTTGCTGAGAAGCAGGACATGATCATGCCATTAAAGAGGACATTAACATACATACACCAGATACATTCAAAGCAAACAAAACTTTAGTTACAACACCTCCAGATTTTAAGTTTCTTCAATAATGTTCTTAGAATAGAAGGAAAGACTTTTTAAACTTGCATAGTTTCAGTACTTCAAGGTTATTTACAAAGGTTATTTCAAAGACTTCTTCTTACCCAAGATTACAGAGGATACCTTAATAAAGTAACAGGTTAAAAAAAGGTATATAGTTTTACTGGAGGAAATTTACCCCTGGGGAAAATTAAGAAATTGTATCTTACCAATATTTTTTTGAATTTCCATGATGAAATATTTCTCTGGAGTATTACAAGTGAAGGTAAAAGTCACATTCTCCCCAGGTTTTATCTTGAGTTCAGACCTGATGACATTTTTAAGACGAATTTGACAGCTTGGTAGGGCAGTGGATTTCAGTTTAATCGTAACTGTGATGTTGTCCTCTCTACGAAGTGAGATTGTAAAGGAAGCTAAGACAGACAGAAAAAGACAAAAGAGGTGTTTTGTTACTAGCACATACGAGTATCACCAGCCTCTCCATGCATCTCTGTAGATGTCACATTGTCGGGAGGAATATTTGCGTCCCTGTTTTCAGAAGTCTCTGGTTTTGGACCAGCAGAAAATACCTCAGCTCTTCCAGTCCAGCACAGACAACACAGAAATCCACTTTCTGCATATGCTCGAGAGAAGTATACACAGAATTTATGTAAGACCAGTTCTGCTCCAGTTTACCTTCACCAGCGTTATTTATCTCACATTTAAGAAGTAGCTGAGCTATTCCTTTCTAAATTCTGTTGTCCCAATGTTGGGTTTCAGTCTCTTATGTCCATCGTACAGACTGCTTCGTTTCTGAAGGCACCCAGTAAATCCTTGCTCAATTTGGGAAGTTTATTCAGTAGCCACACAACAAAGCAAGCCTCAACTTTAAATGTACATGACAGTAAGAAGTGAATATCTGGATCTACCTCAACAATTACTGCAGACCAGATGAGGTACTCCAGCAATACCAAAAGCACATACAGACAGACATTTCTACACGTAGTCACTGTCCTCTCCCACTCTCCCCACCTTTTACAACTCCGCCCCTGAAGGTACAGGACATACATGTGATGTCCCTCAGCAGCACAGAAGCATCTGTGGCCTGGGACAGCCCATGTGTGTTTCTAGTGTTTTTGAGGAAAAATATTTTATGTATATATATATTTAAAAAAAAAATTAAAAATCTAGAAATAAGGGTTTCCCATGTTCTGTTCAAAAAGGTCTGTTCCTCAAATGGGACATTATGCAGGGCTTTATGACAATGCTCTGCCCATATGCTAGGTTGGGAATCTTCTTGCTCATTAACCCCAATAAAGAGAAATATACCCCAGAAAACTCAGCAACAGAGCCTCTCAGGAGAATCATTTTAAAATCTCTCTGATTTTTACATCAACCTCATGGGTTTGCAGGGTCTGACTTTCATTGCAATGCTCTGCAAAAGCCGTGAAGATTGAGTAGTCAGCACAGGCTATCATTTTTCCCCCCTCACTAGGGAACATTGCAGCTCCAGGTTTGGAGGCATCAAAAATCTCACTGCTTAGGGGAGTAGGACAAAAAAGAATACTCAAAGAGATAACCCATCATGTTTTTTTTTGAGTTTTATTGGTCTTGAGCCTTTTCTCAGACTTTCCAGCTTTTCCAGGCAGTCTTGCAGTAAAAAAAACTTGGCAAGCTCTTGAAATCACTTTACCTATTTGCCTCCAGGATCAAAGGCTTTAAATGAAAACCTCAAACACCACGAGGTCTGCCAAATTTCTCCACATACTTGCTATGACAAGTTTATCAACCCTCTAATACCATTTGCAAGAACCTGGTCACTGAGTAACTTTCCTACAGCTTTTAAGTGACGAGATAGTCCTCTAACCCCAGAGCCCACACTGAATTCCCTTGCCTCTTCCAATGGCTGGCACTACTTGACACCCATGTTTCTGCCTCAGAAATGCTTCTACCGAGGCGTTCAATCTGGGTTTTCCTGAGGGGAAAAGAAAAGTTTAAAAAAGCAAAAAGAAAAAAGACAAAAAGACCAGGAACTGCCTTGTGCAATGACCTTCCAAGCACATAGGACAATCGCAGGGGCAATGTCCACAGGGAAATGAAAAGGGAAAAGCGAAGCCAGCAAGCAGGGCTGCTCCACCTCATTCTTTGGGAGGAAGCAGTTTTCAGAAGAGAAAGTGAAACAACTACTTCCAGCCTAGCCCAGAATTCTGTTTTCCATACCCTTTGACCATGACAATCATAATTTTTCTGATGGTTATGTATTCTAGGTATGAAGTGTTAACAGCATAATAATAGTAATTAACAACTAGGGACAAAAGAGACTTCTTTCTTGCATACAGTAATTGTCATACTCATTCGCAGTTTATAAGTATTACAGAAAAGTCTGTTCCTCACTTCCTGGCCAAAGAGTTGCCACTGTTCCTTCTCCCATCTCTGGGACAGCACAGCCATGCAGCCAACCTAGCAGGCTGGAGAAATGTGCTATGGCCATAAACAGCCCCTACATTGGCACCAAATGCTTGTGCATGGCTCCAACACCATTTTTAGTCATGGGGATTAAGCGTAAGTATAATCTTAAGCACACAAGTAGCTTTAAAACAAAACAAATACACACCCTGAGCTGAAATCAAGGAACAGAAATTGTCAACATTTTTAATGGCATTTTGAAATAAGCAACGCCTACAAGGGTCAAAACAAAGCATCATCTTCCCCACCCCTTGAAAGACTTCTGCTGCCTGGGTTTTTTGCCACCCCTCCCCCCCCACAATCCATTTTCCAGACTTCATGACCATGTAGTCATTCATTTATCTCCCTGCAAGAAATCCTTGTCATCTCTGTATCACTTTCTAGCACAAACATGGCCCATACCTCAGCTTTCCAACACATGACCTGCCCCAAATCAGGAAAGTGCTGCAATGATCAACATATTGACATCCCAGCAGGCAACAAAGATGCATAACTATACTCAAAGTGGTTCAGCAAAGCTGTCATGACAGACATCCAGCTATATTACTGCTTAAACAAGCAGCTTCCTAAGATGAAACTCCATAGGTAACCCTTCTGGCCAAGAAGTAAGAGCATAGTGCTACAATGTCAACAGCAGCCAGCTGCTAGGGACGTCCTAAGCTACATTAGACTATCAAATCCCATTTTCAGAGGAAAAAACAAACAAACAAAAAGAATCATGCAGAAAATACACCCAGTGATTCCAAAGATCCCAGTCACATGCAGAGAACACAATAGACTACTTAGAAAGCATCATTACTGCAGAGCTTTTCTAAACACAAGTGAGTCTCTTCATGACTCACACTAATCTGTCTTTGTCTATGATTCCCACTGCATGCCTTTTTATTAGGATTACCAGTAACTGTACAGTTTCCTGTAGAGAAGGAATTTCCACGCCCCATTAACACTGCATAGGGATGACACACAGGATATCCACACCAACAAGAGGAAGCATTGCCAAGCTGGATCTAGTCTGTCTATCCACCAATGAAATTGCTGAGCTAGAAGATGTCAGTGGTGAAGCCTCCAGTTCTGAGCTTGTTCACAGGCTGATGCAGACATCTGATCTCACCCTATTTTTCGCCCCTCTAAGCAATTAAGAGTTTTGCAGCCTCCCTTGACTATTTCTTCAGCTGCCTTTACCTCAACCTGCATCTTCTCTGCTGCAGCTGGATTTCGCTGCTGCTCATCCTCATTTAAGACTGCACCTTCCTTACAAGTTGTCTCTTTGAAGCATCCCTTTACCAACAGACTAATGCTCCTCTCTGTGCAAAGGCACCTTGGTTGGTCGTTTCTCAAAAGCACGATTTTTCCAAACCTTTCATCAATTTTATTGCTTAGAGCTCTCCAACTTGAGTTACAAACAAACTGTAAAACAAGTCAGATTACTCCACAGAGTTTAACTTAAATTCATCTACTGTGGTTGCACATGACACTAATCTCCTAGCATTTTTTAGTATGTATATATATAAATGTCAAAAGGACATTTTTCCTGCACAAGAGGGGGATGTAATGTAAAAGACAGGAGGAGAGTAGTAGAGCCAGTGGGATTCACAGAGCGTATGCGTATGTACATATAAGGGAAGGACTAGCAATTTTTATGGCTGTGTATAGTGCCTCACTAAACAAAGCAGGAGTTAGAACAGAGTCCAACTATTTTGGCTAGAGGTTTGCATTTTATTGCAGCAATTTATGCATAAGGATCTATGGTTTATTTCATGTGACTTTACTGAATGGATTAAAATAATCAAAATAAACCCCAGACAGATCAAGAAACCAAAGCCCACAAGACCTACCAATAAAAAAAACCCCAAATGTTAATTTATCCCAAAATAAAGTACAAGAACTGTCGGTTGGTCCTTCTGGTCAAACTGCAGGCTTGTTCCACCACAGCCATTTTTAATAAAAACCAGTTGGATGGGGCTGACTCAGACACCATTCAGGAGCTGGTGGCAGCTGGAGGAGACAGGCTGCTGCCCAAGACGAGTAGCAGCAACACTTGCACCGGATATGAAGTACCTAGATCCAAACCCCTGTTCTGCCCGAAGGGGATCTGAAACAACACATCCCAACACACCTCTCTAGAAAACAAGCTCATCCACCACAGCACTTCATGCCTTTAGGACAGAGATAGCATCATGGCATCTCTGGAGAAAAGGCTTGTCCATCACAGCGCTTCATGCTTTCAGGACAGGGCATGGCATTTGCCTCTAGGCACTCCTGGAAAGCTCTTCTGAGCCCTGCCAGGGTTGCTGGCCCACAGGCACACTCATAGGCTATCAGGTTTTTCCACCACACAATTTACTGCAAGGTCATGGTAAGATGGTGGGAAGCAAGGGAAATGACTCAATAACACCATAACCACGTCGGAAGACAAATGATTTCGGTTTCAAACCGTATGAACTTCTCTTCCTGATCTAACAGAAGGCCTTGGTGCAGGAGACTACAGCATCAGCAGGACAATTTCAGAGCAATCCATTCAAAACACCCTTCACCAAAGCTGTCTCCTACATGATGGGGATCACAGGCTCCAGCTCCCAAATAAACACCTTAATGGCTCAGATAAGAGATGCACCAAAAGCTATACCTTATCTGTTTCCCCATCAGCTCCAACACAATCCACTGCTCAGTTAGAATCACGGAATCGTTTAGGTTGGAAAAGATCTTTAAGATTGAGTCCAACCATTAACCCAGCACTGCCAAGACCACCGCTAAACCATGTCTCTAAGCAACACATCATCTTGAGCTGACTCAAAATTGCCAACAGGTCAAAGAATATATAAAAGCATAAACACATCCCTGCTTTCCGGACTCAAATGTTTTGTACCTGCCTTATTGAATCCAGTTTAACTACAGCACTCGATTGCCCAAGCACCATCCACTCCTCCAACTTCACCTACGATACCCATCCAGGTAATTCCCTTCACATTTTTCAAGCCCTTAGCAAAGTTAGCCAGGAACCTACACACTGTTTATACTCTTCCCACCTACTGAACTGTGCTGTGAGCAGCAAATGGAGATCACAAGAATAATCACAAATTAAAGCCAACTCTGCTTGTAGAGACACTTATATAACTTGTGTAAAAGACACCTTTAAAAGAAGCTTTTTTCCCTAAAAGTAGGGGGAAAAGCCACATTGGGATTTAGCAAGCTTAGCTGTCATTACAGAAAGGAAAACGTTGATTCTGAGCTGCCTTTTCTTAATCACTATTTTACAGATAATGTTTCATGGCTTCTGTAGAAGCAATATACAAAGCTCAGTGAACACTGCCTGCAGACTGGCTGCCAACTTGCCTACAACACACACAATGTACTCTGCGTGGGTCTGCGCAACTTGATGAGAAAAAGTCACACTGGCACGAAGAACACTAAGACACAATGCAAGTCACTTGCAAGAGTCTCCCTTGATCAAAGGAGTGTTTGCTTGCACAGAGTATCCCTACCTTGATGTAAACCAGCGAGAGAACAGCATCTTGGAGCATGTCTGAGCAGCTCTTTGGTCTTGGCTCTGGATAATGAAGGTGGAAAAGTGTATTTCACAATCAGGGTCCCTCCCATGCCAAATATCCTGCTGACAGCTCTTTGTCTCTCACTTCTGAGGAACTTCAGATCATCATCCCTTTTCACCCCTTGCAGTTTGCTAATCTCTCAGCTCCACCCATGGACTCAGAAAAGCCAGGGCCAACTCCAAAGTGCCAACATGATCGTACTTCTCAAAATGAGAGTTTTATCTGACAGTGAGTAACCACACTCACTTTGCTCCCCAAGAAATCAAAAGGCATAGCTCAAAACAGGCTGTTATATGGCACCCTTGATGCCAGGAGTTAAAAGGTGTCCAATGGTTGCCCCATTATATGGGACAGCTTTTAAAAAAAAAATTTTTTTTCCCCACAGTACTGACAGCCTGGGCACTCAGAAGCAGACTGGATCTTAGTAACATACATGAAATGCACATCTACCAGACCTTATGGCATGATTCTTCAGCTGGCTCTTCATGAAGCTCTTCCAGGAGGTCCCATCTACACTGGGCAGGTTTAACTACAGGCAGCAAACCGTTGCCTCTACCACCAGCTAATATAGAAACACAAGATTTGGCCCTGATGTAACAGCCAGTAGTCAACAGTTTACTAAGCACAGCACAGCCCATGTCTTTTCCTTCATACCCTGGTGGCAAAAGCAAATACTGAGCAAGAACAATCTGTATGGTCACACCTCCAACAGATTAGAGAAGCTTTTGAGGTGAGGGATGGCAACCAGGCTCTTTTCGCTGAGTTCTACTTAAAGACTACCAAATGTCATCACGTGCTCAACAGGAACTGGGTAATGGTTTCGCTCCAAGAAATCAACCCATGCTGCAGTGGGTGTACTGTCCACTCCAGAGCTGAGGTTTCACCGGGGCACCTAAGCAGTATCAGCAAGACAGCTAATGTCCTAGAAACTACAGGAAGTGCTTTGTTAAGGTACCATCTTTAGACTTTCCCCCAGTTGAGCCAAGGTTTATAAATTATCTGGAACTCAGGAAAAAAAAAAAAAGCATATTTTCTGATGCAAAATCTAAGGTACTAGTACCAGAAGGAAGACACGAAACAAACAAGTAACATACTATCCACACAATTTTTTTCTAGAAGGTGCAAACTAGGCACTCCAGATAAGAGCATGAGGCAAGGGGGAAAACAAAAAAGGTATAACCCAATACTCATGCAGATTAATTGTAGTCTTAAAAGGAGAGGTCTCAATCAACTGAGGAAATAGCAATTCAGAATGGAATAAGCCAGCCTCCACCAACTTTCACATGAGCCCAAAATACCAAACAGGCTAGTTGTTTATATTCTGTCAGATCAGTAGGAAGACCCTGCTAACAGCTTGGGGGGGGTAGAGAGGGGGTATTAAAAAAAAAAAAAAAAAAAAGGCAGCTTTAAATGTTAACAAAAATGCTTTATGGGACGCGAATCAATCAGTTGCCATGAAAAAAGTTAACCAGAGGGTGAAGCACAACACAACAGGCAGTCAATATCTGCAAATTCACTTACTATCACAAAGACATTTTAAAGACAAACCTCAAAACACACAGGCAATTTTTATCATGTAAGGATATTTTAAATCTGAAATATCCGTTTATGTTTCACAGACATCAGAAAACCCTGATTAATTTTATTATTAGTGCTTCAAAGAAACTTGTTTTCATCTGGAAAACACATTTTCAAAGGTAAGATATGCAACACTTCATTCACACTCCTATGTCTACTCACAGCTACTGCACCAAGTACTTTTCTCTGCATTTGTCCTCCTATAAGTTAACCAATGTTTCTAGTGATAATATACATTATGGATAAAGTTGCATCTAAAAAAACCCAACTCTCTGATGCTCCTCTGAAGACAATGTGACCAGCCATGCTTGGCTTACACATGCCTACAGGACAGTAACATACTGTATCTGCCAGGAAAGGTTAGAAGGAGAAGGCAAAAGAAGAGAGGATTCCATCACAGATGGCAAGCTTTAGAAACAGGCACACCACAATTTGCAACTGTCCCACCAAGGCATGCTTCCGCTCACCTCATGCATGGTTCTCCACACCCAGTCTAAACCTGGCCTCGCTGAGAGCTCGACTGTTGCAACTTGTAGCAAAAGCAGAACCACTACCACCTTCAGCACCAGGTCGAAGAGAACTCCTTAAAAATTACAAACTGCGTAGGGCTGTGGGGGAAAATCTTCACCTGAACTACCTTGGGTTTTCAGGACAAACCTTTACTCAGGGAAATGTTGAAGAGGTTTAGAGAGGCTATAATTCACTCAACTGGCAACACAGAAAATGGAAAGATTTTATTCAAAAAGCCTACACAGCTTTAAACTTGAACCTCAGTGCTCTCCCGTTTCACAGTCAAAGTTCAGGCTGTATTGCTTGTAATAACAATGGCTGTGAGCCACACATCAGCACAACCAGCACAGTTAAAGGTAACAGGAAGGTTAAAAAGGCATGAATTTCACATCAGACTCTTCAGGTTATTCAGTCACTGCAAATAATTCAGCAGTTACTTCATATAGAAGCACTCTGCTGAGTCTTTAATGAAAGACAATTAAATAATAATAAAAAAAAATAAAAGTCCTGTTAAAGACTAGTAAGTCTTAATAGCTAGACTATTACTAATAGCTATTAAAGACTGTTTAGATTTGAGGATGGTGGGGTCTTTTTTGTTTTTTGTTTGTTTGGTATTTTTTTTTAATCAGGCAGCTTTGGAAATTGAAGAAAACCCCACACACTCCTCTGTGTTCCTAATTGGAATGTTTTGGGGGTTGCAGACAGGACAGAAAAAAATTATTCATGGGTTACATACATGGGATTGCATCAAGCATCCAGGAATTTCTCAAGAGACACGGAGCTGGTAGTGAGCAGCAGTCTCCCATTAAACTGTCTAATCCAGCTGGGCCATTCTGTTTCCTTGCATGTACAGTTCACCCATCGACCTATATAAATAATATCATTTTCTTCATTTAGAAACTTGCAGGACTGCATGGTCGACACAGGACGATCTGCAAGCTCCTGCTCCTCACAGGGAAGTCAGCTGCCTTATGACATTCAGGGAAAGGACTTTGTTAACTTACTTCCACAGTCACTACTCCAGCAAGCGAGGATGCAAAAATCAAATCACATGTCTCGTTATTTAAAAGAGAGAAAAAAGGGGATGCTCAGAGGATGGGTGCTGAAACTCGATGCCCTTATTTCAACACTACTGTTAAGGTACATCCGAGCACTGCGGCGCAGCAGGACACCTCCTCCCCCTTTTAATAACTAATAATAATTAAACGAGCAGCAGCACACAGAGAAAAACAGCGTCACCAGCTCTCGCCCGTGGTGCGACTGAAACCAGCACGGCAGGGTTCAGCCGCACACCGGGCAGACCCCTCCCTGCCCGGGCCTGAGAAGAAACCACCCCGGCGCAGCCCTCGCCGCCCCGTCCCTACCTTCCCACCCCGTCCCTACCTTCCCGCCGGAGAAGCTGCGCCGAGACAGTGAAGAGTGCGGCCAGGAGTGCGGCAAAGAGCGCGGGTAGCGCTCGGCCAGCCGCCATCTCCCCGCATGGGCCCGGCGCCGAGGCGGGCGCGGATCCCCTCCGACACCACCGCCGTCGCTTCCTGTTCCACCTCGCACCTGGAGGGCGGGACGGGATCGGCTCGACTCGCCAGGGTTCGGCTACGCTCAGGGTGGGCTGGGCCGGGGCGGAGCGAAGCGGCGCGGTTTGATGCACTTTCCTGGGCAATAGGAGAGTTGGCTGTTGCCGCTGCCCTCACACCTTCCTCAGATGTTTTCACCTGCCCGTTTCCGACATAATTAACTCCTACAAAAGAGTTTGGGATTTCTGGACAAGTTCCCCTCACACCTTCCCTGGGCGCCCGATCTGTAAGCGATGTTGGCTTGTGTCAGCAATATTGTGCCCAGCAGGACGAGGTCTCCCGGTACTCGGCACTGATGAGGCCGCACCTCAAATACTCTGTTCAGTTTTGAACCCTTTGCTACAAGAAGGACATTGAGGTACTGGAGTGTGTCCAAAGAAGAGCAATGAAGCTGATCAAGGTTCTAGAGCACAAGCCTTACAAGAAGCAGCTCGTAAGGAAAAGAAAAGGAGGAGAAAAGGAGGCTCAGGGAAGATCTTCTTGTTCTCTACAACTGCCTGAAGGGAGGTCGTAGCAAAGTGGAGGTTGGTCTTTTCTCCCAAGTAACAAGCGATAGGGCAAGAAGAAACAGCCTCAAGTTGTGCCAGGGGAGGTTTAGTTTCAACATGAGGAAAAATTTCTTCTCTAAAAAGGCTTTTAAGCTCTGGAAGAAGCTGCCCTGGGCTGTGGTGAGTCACCATCCATGGATGGATGTGAAAAAGAGGTGTAGATGTGGTGCTCAGGGACATGGTTTAGTGGTGGACTTGGCAGTACTGGGTTCATAGTTTGATTCCATGCTATTAAAGGCTTTTTCTGACCAAAACAATACTATGAAATTCAGCTATAATACCCAGTGAGTGCCCTACTTCTCACTAGCACAGTGTATTTGTCTGGTGCTCCTTGATGGGTGTCACAGAGCTGGCTGAAAGCTGCTTTGGTTTACACAGTGAAAACCAAAGCACTTGTGTTTAAAGCAGGATGAACTGCATCTTGATTCCTCTCTGGGGATGCATCAGCTCTTCAGCTACCTACCTGGTGGACATCTGAACTAAACATACACCCCATTGTTTCAGGGTTTGCTGAGCTTGTTTTGCTGTTCAGAGGCAGAGCATGGTAGAAACCACCAAACTAAAAATTACTCGAGTGAACTTTCTCTTATAAGGACGAAGAATATATTGATGTGTGTCTTTCTCAGTGTAAGGTTATTAGATATTTTTTGAGCAGAATTTTCCCCAGGCTGACCATGAGGGTCTGTGCCCTTGTGCCTGAATGGTTATTACTTCAATGGTTTAATCTGAGCCGAAAAAAAGTAGGAACCGGAATCTCTTATTGACAGCTATTGGTAGGAACAACATTGTCATGGTTTTGATGTGTTCCTTTAGCTATATTACACACTCTGAATATGGGGATAAGGAAGCTGAAGTGGGAGGTTTGCTTCTCAGAAATGGTCTGGTTTGGAATTCATTCCATTTATAGTTTTTCAGTGTTTTGTTGTATCTTGCTCTGTGTGATTTATAGGGCATTTCCAGGCAAAAGATGCAATTCCTGTAGGCAAAGGAGAGGAATATTTTTGACTAAGCAGCACATACATGGTTTTCCTCATTTTATTCCATTTTTCTCTCTTCCCTGGATTCCAGTGCTATGCTTACATTTCTGAGATGATTAATACCAGCTCTTTCTCAGAAGTGTATTGACATCACTGTGGTCAGTCAGTCCGTAAAGCTCATCACTGAACCATGATCCCCAGGCCATATGAAATGGCTGCTACAAAGCACTTCATGTCTTGCAGGAAAAGAATACTATAGAAACAGCAAATAATGTTAACAAGGATTAAACCCTCTGATTTTCCACACCATTTCCACTTGGGCCAGGGCACTGTGCATTAAGCTAATGAGAGGTGAAAGCCAAATTAGCTGGTTTTGGTGGACCTTTCATTGCATGTGGACACATTCCGCCTGCGGACACAATTATTTCTCAATCCATGGGAGCTTCAATCCATAAACTTGCATACCACATTAAGCTGATCCAGTAAGGCTGTCCTCCAAACCTGACCCAGCTGAATCTTGTTCTTTTCTGAAGAAATGACTGTAGAGCAGGGAGGAGGAATGCAAAATGATTCACACTGCTCTCACTCCCCTCCAGCCTGGCATGGTGAGTCTGCTTATAAACACTTTCACATGTAACCCACATTAGGACCAAATCATGATCCTTCCTATCACTGTCAGTATATAAGCATAACCGAAAAGAAAGGAAAACCAGAAATGTCTTAAGCATCAAAAAAAAAGAGGAACAATTAAAAAAAACTCCGAACAACAACAAACAAACAATCTTTGTCTTCAGTAAAAAACTGTCAGAGAGTTGTTCATCAGCCAAAACAGACACGTGGACTACTGAACAGTATCACAGGAGCATTCACCTTCTCAAGAAAATCCATGAAAGTGAAAGTTGATAGCTATTTCAAAGGAAATTTTGTTAAAAGGTATATGAAAGGTGAAGAGTCTCTTACTCCAATTTTCCTTTTTTCCTCATTTTAAAAACAAAGTTGGAGCAATTAAAGCCACAGCAAAGCAGATTAAGTTACTTCTATGTTTAGCAGATCAACTCTTGTCACTAGGGTGACAATTTTTCACCTCTGCTCCTCAGTCTTTGCAGACAGAGGAGAAAAATCCAATTTTAGCAGGGTACCTATATAACAACATTCTCCTTCAGACCCTGCTGACCTTACCTCCTAGATGCTATAGCATCATCATAGAGAATGGCATACCTCCGTTTGCATTGGACTCTGCTCACCAGGGTGTTTTGGGGTAGACCTGTGGAGCAGCTCTATAACCCTGCCAATGCTCAGGACTCTGCCATAGCATCCTGGTATGTCCAGGTAAAAGATGTTGATGGAGGTTGACTCCTTCACTGTAGCTGATCATATAACAACCAGGATTGCTATTTCTGTAAGGACATGCCTGAGCTTTGCAAGCCTTTATGAAGTCAGGGAAAATGCCTCCACTTTGTGTTGGTGTTTTTTTCCCCCATGGAGTTTATGTGTACAGATGGCAAATGTTTTTTTACTTGAAGTGGTTGTTTCTGCATGCTTTCCCATGCCAGATATTTTAAGCATCTTAATCCAGCTATCTACACTGTTTATGCAACAGCTGATGTCCAAAGGAAGTGACTTTCATAACTAGCCAGTCTGTCACTACACAGCCCTCTCAACCCTACAGGGAGCACTTACTCTCCTGTCACACTGGGGAGGTCGTGTGGACTGTTTGTCCCTCGGGCCATCATCTCCAAATCAGAGGGAACTGAACCTAGCTGTTTCACAGAGGTGATGTTAGCCTGGGCAGCTAATGTTTCTAGAGCCTACAAAGGGAATTAGATGATGATGTGCTTGTTTAGAAATGCTGGTGACCAGAGGGGCGTCTGAGGAGAACATAAGAGCAGCCAGATGGTGGGTGATGTCTGGTTCTGTGTTCCTACAACAGAATTACAAGTGACAGAACAGGGTTAAGAATTATAATGGACATGAACCCACATCCATTTTAGGAAGTCTGCTATGCTTTTTCCATGTTCTGATCTGGAAAAAATGAACTGTAAGGTAATATAAAGCTGACATAAGAATTACCTTCAGTAAGTACTGAACTTTATGAAGATGTGAGACTTGATAAGACACCACTAACACAAACTGAAAGCTGTGAGGTGGCCAAAAGCCCTCCTATTTCTCCAGTAGGAGAAAATAAAACCCCTAACCCTTCCTTATTTCATTCTGCTGATGAAACAGCATCAGAACTGATTTGAGGCCCTAAGAAATTGTTGTGTTCTTTGCCATGTGGGTGTAAAACTCCTATCCCTTCATACCTCTGTACTCATCACCATCAATTACTTTCCTACTAACAGTGACCATTTCTAAAGACTGAATTTTTTTTTTTTTGCCATACATATTTTCTGCGACGTTCATATTCTTCATTAAGATGAGTAAAAAGCCGTACTATGCTGAAGACCACTGAACAATAGATTTATTTACTGCTCTTCTGTGCCTGGTAAAATTATGGAGAGGATTATTCCGGGAGCTATGGAGAAGTGTCTGACAGACAATGCTGTCATTGATCATAGCCAGCATGGGTTTATGAAAGGGAAGTCATGCTTAACAGACTTGGTTTCTTTTTATGACAGGTTTACCTATCTAGTGGACCAAGGGAGACTAGTTGATGTCATCTTTTTGGACTTCAGTAAAGCTTTTGATACTGTCTCCCGCAGCATCCTACTGGACAAATGGTCGAATATACAGCTAGATAAGAACATCATGAGGTGGGTACACAACTGGCTAAGGGGTCGAGCTCAAAGGGTTATAATAAATTGAGCTACATTGGGCTGGCAACAGGTGATGACTGGGGTCCCACAGGGATCCATCTTAGGGCCGGTTCTGTTAAACATCTTTATAAATGACTTGGATCTAGGACTTGAATGCCTAATAAGTAAGTTTGAAGATGATACTAAGCTGGGAGGTGCTGTTGACTCCAATGAAGGCAGAGAGGCACTGCAGAGAGATTGAATAGATCAGAGGACTAGGCAGTCACAAATCATATGAAGTTTATCAAGGGCAAGTGCCGGGCTGTGCACTTGGATAGGGGCAATCTGAAAACAACCTACCAGTTGGGGAATGAGAGGCTGGAAAGCAGCACTATAGAAAGGGGTCTGGGTGTTTTGATTGATGATAAGTTGAACATGAGTCAGCAGTGTGGGCTAGCAGCCAAAAGGGCCAACAGGTTTCTGGGTAGCATCAAGCACTCTATTGCTAGCTGATCGAGAGAGGTGCTAATCCCACTTTACTAGGCTCTGCTGCAGCCCCACCTGTATTGTGTTGGGGTTTGGGCACCACAATATAATAGAGATATGAAGTTGTTGGAGAGCGTCCAGAGGAGGGTGTCCATGGTGAGGGGCATGGAGGGGAAGACTTAAGAGGAAAGGCTGAAATCACTTGGTCTGTTCAGCCTGGAGAAGAGGAGACTGAGGAGAGACCTCATCACAGTTTATAACTTCCTCACTGGAGAGGCAAGGGTAGGTGATGACCTCTTCTCTCTGGTGACCAGTGACAGGACCTGGGGGAACAGCATGAAGCTGTGCCGGGGGAAATTCAGGTTGAACATTAGGAAGAGCTTCTTTACCCAGAGAGTGGTGAAGCACTGGGACAGGCTCCCTGGGGAGGCTGTCATGGCACCAACTCTCATGGAGTTTAAGAAGTTTTTGGACATTGCACTTAGGAACATGGTGTGACCTTGAGGTTGTCCTGTGCCTAAATAGGAGTTGGACTTGATGATCCTTGTGGGTCCCTTCCAGCTCGGGATATTCTGTGATTCTGTGATTTATAAATAAGATGTGTAAAGATCTCCCAGGAAAGCTGAGTATCCTCATTGCCAGCTGAAATCAGCAAAAGCAAAAGATCTTCGGTCTTTTCGAAAGCTCGGTCTTAAATCTGTAGAAGGTCTTGAACTTCTCACGTCACTTTCACTTTTCTACTTCTTTGAACATGAATGTTCCTGTGTACATTTCTGTAATAGCCAGGTGCTCTTGTGGACTAGAATAAATGTACTGGGTTTTTCTAACTATATTGCCAAAGAAATCAATGCTCTAAAGCAACTACATGGAAATAATAGAAGATGAGCTGTCTGAGTAACATCAGGTATTACTCACTGGGTAAACATTACTGACTATGTCACAATGGTTTCTGCTCATAGTGTTTCATTCCAAAGTCCCTGGGAGAAGCCTACTTCTGTGTGAAATGTGGCACTTCCAAACATTCAATCACAAAATGGTTTGGGTTGGAAGGGACCTTTAAAGGCCATCTAGTCCAAGCACCTTGCAGTGAGCAGGGGCATCTTCAACTAGATCAGGTTGCTCAGAGCCCTGTCCAACCTCACCTGGAATGTTTCCAGGGATGGGGCTTCTACCAACTCTCTGGACAACTTGTGCCAGTGTTTCACCACTCTACGTAAAAAATTTTTCCTTCTATCTAGTCTAAATCTCCCCTTTTACTTTAAAACTCTCATCCCTTGTCCTACCACAACAGGCTCTGCTAGAAGGATTGTCCTCATCTTTCTTATAAGCCCCTTTTAAGTACTGAAAGGCTGAGGTGCATCCAAGGGACTGTGAAAAGCTGCTCCCTGAATAGAGGGGGAAGTGGGTCACAAGCTATATGGTCCCTCTGCCCCTGGCTGAGCTGCTCAGTCAAGTAAGGGTTACTTACCCACGTAAAGATGATGAGCGGGATTTATCTCGATCATGCTTCAATAAGCAGACAGCTTGCAATTTTCCTGTGAAAATAGAGTGTGAAAACCATGGTGTTGTTACAGTAACATGGGAGGGAAATTGCTGCCCCTGGTACGCTTCATTTGGCTTTAGTTTAAAGTTACTGTTTTCTTCTTGATCGTATTTTAAAGGGAATTTACCCAGCAGCAGAACTTCATAAGGGCCTGCCTGCCCACCTTCTGTTTTGTGCTATTCAAAAAGCAGAGGAGGAAAAAAAACCTATCAGTGAGCCTGAGTGGCTGTTTGGCTAGTTTGTATCTGTCTGTTCCAAATGGTTGTCAGGGGTGGTTTAGCATAAAATGTATTGTTTTTCGGTAAGACATTGTGGCCTGAAAGGAGTCACCTGCTTGTGTAGGAATGGAGAGCTCATCATATATCAAATAGACAGGCAAAGGAGACAGCAGAGTGTTTCTGAGCCTCTGGGAAGAAACCCAATTTTTTGTCAGGGAGAAGTCATATTCCATCATCTTTATCTGCCACTTAGTGAAATCATAACAAACCAGCTTTACAGCAGGAACATTCTTTGATGCATAAGGGTTGGTTATTTATTGCATACTGCATGTATCTCTTAGTTTATACAGACATCTTGGCTACAGATGTTCAACCTCTGATAACAAAAGGTATAAATAGTCTGTGTGGTAAACAACTCGTAGAATAGGATACCACAACCAAATTAAGTATATGCCCTTATGTATACTTATCAGACACAGAGTGAGTCACAAAAGGGACTCTGTGGGGAGACTAGAACCTCCCCACAACTTTCATGCTGGCACATATGTAATCACTTCTTTATATATGGAGGCTATTATTGGTGTCCCTGCATTATTAGCTATTCTGATAAAAACATAATAAAGTTGGAAAGAGCTTGAGACATTGAGGTTTCCTCCTTGAGTTGTGGGTAGGGTGTAACATTCCCATCCCTTCACAAAGGTCTATAGTTTCATTAGGAAAATGAATCAGGTGCCTTCTGCATAATATTCTGCCTTTAAATGGGTTGTGTTAGGTACTAAAATGATCCAATTCACACAGACATCAATTGTGCCTGGCACTGACAGTCTTTCCATTGTGGACTTATAAGGCGCCCAAGCAGCAGGGGTTAGATCCCAGGATTTTCTCTTGTCACTTGTACACAGTCCCATTCTGGCAAAATATTTATCATGTCAGGTGCACAAGGGAAAAAAATGGACCAAGTCAGTGATTAAAGACAATTGTGGACTTCAATAAGATTTTGTGGTGATGTTCTAGGTGCAATTTCAGCGGGTTGTCCAGGAAACTGGAGCTAAATTTCTTACTCCACATGTAAAAGTGCTGAGATGTATCTGGAGATGTTTAATGAGGAAGAAGCGAGCATATGCTGAAGCTATTTTAAGTTATACAGAATGTATCACAAAAGTGAGGTTCTGCCTAACAGGATAATGCAAAGTGTTAAAGTTCTGGGTTTTTTTTAACAGAAAAGTTTGCAGTTTGATCCAGTTGTCACCAAAGCCTTGGGGAGTTGGACATGGTGCTCCTATGATACTGCATCTATGCTTTGATTGTTCGAGTAGCCCCAATGCTGCTGTAATGATTTCAGCAGACTGCAGGGCTCTAAGCTAAGAAGCTGTCATTTAGGTTTGAATTCAGCTTTCCAGAGCCCATGGCATCCCCTCAGTCCTTACACTTGGCAATAATGAATCACAGAATGTTAGGAGATGGAAGAGACCTCGAAAGATCATCTAATCTAAGCCCCCTGCCTGCCATGAGACATCTACCCTTCATTTCCCACCCACCCTCACTTAGCACCTCTATAGCCCTACCCAGTGGGGTGAGTTAAATAGGAACAGAACTTACTGGCCTATAATGTGTTTTTTTCACCCCCTTTAGATCTTGACGGTTGAGAGCTGTGTTGCATTGCGCAGACCATGTCTTAGAGCCTCAGTCAACAAATGCTTGACAAGGGAAAACAGCAACACCTTTCTTATCAGTGATTAAATACAGTCAATGCTAGAGGTGGTGGGGTGCTCTCTGGTGCTGTGACAGTGGAGATTGTGTACTTGTGAGAAATTTTACTATTGGTTGAAGTTCTGGACTTCGGTAGCTCTCTTGTTTTCAGAAGCAGCCAGAGAAGATTCTGCTTTGCCTTCTGGGGAGTGGAGTCACTTTCAGAAGAGCTGAACCCTCCCAAAAGGCAAATAGCCTGGATGTTTAAAGGGCACAGATCAGCAGACACCCTCTGTAGAACCTGTTAATACCAAGAATATACAGTCCTGGGGCAAAGTCTAGCCTATTTTTGTGTTCATAGATCACCTGTTGCTCTTTTGGGGACTTTGTAATACGTGCTGCCACAGAGACAATACATTCATGAATCCCCAGGCTTGTACATGAAAGACCAAAAATCAAGTAAAAGACACAGTGGTGGTTATTCCTAGAAAATCAGCATTTCTCAGAAGATAATTGCCACACATTGCCTATGGGATCTGCAAACCAAAACGCATTTATCTGGCACAGACACTGGATTTTCCAAGAGCAAATGATGTTTCCAGTACAGAATACTTATCCCCCAGGATTTTAGAGCTGAACATCAGAAAACGTCTACTTTATACCAAAAAAGACTTATCAAATCCCTAGGAGAAACACAGTCTAAGTGAAAAATTCCTTTACAAGTGTCCAATTTACTGGGCAAGGAGAAGGTGCTGGTAATGGCAGGAGTGTAGGAGCCTTCTGTCTGAAAAGGCTCAACATCTTTTTCATTCCTGATCACTGCCTGTGCATTCACGTTCAGCCAGCAGCACCAAGCCCTCTCAAATGAGCCCTTAAAGGCTGAGCCTTCTATCTTCCTCTTAGCAAAGCTGGACATAAAACAGGAGGAGAGCGAGCATATTCTGTAGGACACTGCATCTGCACTAAGCATTAATTGTGGAAATCAGTTAGCTTTCATTCCACATTTAGCAACACATGAATTCACATCTTCCATCTCAGAGGAACACTTTGAGAAAAGTAGGTGCAGAATGTCTCCATTTAATTCTGTAACAGAACAGAGTGTAAGCCCTTAGTGTATACTTTAAATTGCATTCTTTTCCTTGCTTCATTTCATTTTACTTTTCCTTTGTCCTGTCAAATATTGCTACTGTTCTACACAGGTAGAGTCAGCTGAAAGCAAATGTCACTGCTGCAGAGACATCAAGCCCTCTGTCAGCTTCTTACATCAGGGAATTTCACATTCATGGAAGAGAGCAAGAGTAGATCCTGGCATGATATTTATACCTACCCCCTGCTTAGGTGCTTAAACTGTCTTGACTTCAAGTTCTGCACGTTCGATTCTGTGACGCTTTCAAAATAGAGGTTATGGCCAATGTCCTGTGGATCTAACATGGCTAAGAGGCACCAGGTACTGTATGAAGAGAACCACAGGGAGATGTTGCATCCTTGAGTCCCCAGAGTACAACAGGGTAGCGGGGTACATTCACATCAGTTCAGGAGAGGCCTTTGGTGCAGGTTTGTGGGGACAAGCAAGGAGGCAAGATGCCTTTGCTGTCCCTTCCTTCCTGTCAGTATGCAGCAAATGTAAAAAAACTCCCTAGGTTTAGAACTGGGATGCAAACTCAGACTGAAAATCCTAGTGAGTGTTCCTAAAGCTAAGCCACTCAGCAGCATTTGGTACACAGATGCTAACTGCCTCCTGACACATTCTTCAATATCTTCATGCTATCAGGTGGCTTTTTTTTGTGAGCTACATAAGATGTCACAGCTTACAGCACCCTTTTATGTCAGCAATACCTCCTGACCATGTAGTGGTTCCTTATTCACTGTCCCTGGGAAACCAGTGAGGCCCAGCAGGTTTCCTAGAAGAGAGCAGAGACTGTCAGGGTGATTCAGACTGATTGCTCTGCCGAATTCCATGTGCACTGTATGCAGGCTGAGTGCCTCTCAGGTTATTTCAGCAGAGCAATAGCTTAGGCAGAGTGATGGCTAGTTCATTTTGTAGAAGGCTATGCTAAATGGAAAGCTAGTTTCTCATCTCTCACTAGGCAACAGCTGCAAGTAGGAAAAATCGTTAGTGCCCAGCAGCTCCCTGGGAAATATATTCCTTTGCAGAAGTCAAAAGGCTTACACAGGTAGTATAAAATAATGCTGGATCTGCCAAGGGCATACCTCTTGCACCGAGGAATATTGTTTCTTTAATAGAAGTCCCTATTGAATATCTGAAAATATAATTGTGTAGCAAGGAAATCATCACCATCATCATCATTATCATTGAAGGGAACAGCTTTGTACCATAGGTACAAAGGAAGGTACCCGTAATAGCATATGTGGCATTTAATGGGCTATATGATATCCAGCCTTTATAGATTGGGACAAGCACCTCTGGTGAAGATTGTCTGATGCTTCCCTCTTTAAAATTGGTTTTGATTGTTTGTTGCTGATATTTTTCATGCCAACTGTTTACTTCAACCTGACTTCTTTGAGTACATTCTAACCAAATTGATTTAACTGATTCAATAAACTCATAATTTTAGTATCTGTAAAAAAATATAGTGAGCATTTTTTTCCCCAAAAAGCCCTGCTCTTCACATGCTTTGAAGCAAGAACTAGAAATACTGTATCTGTCTGGAGTTTTCCAAGATTTCCAGCAGTCTGAAAGGGACTTGGCTTCTGATGCTGGTGCCATGTAGTTTTCAGGTATCCCAGCTTGCTGAGCCAAGAAGCTTATGACAACAAGCTCTAGAGGTGATGTGAAAAAGGGAACAAGGAAGGAGATGGAGCAGCACTGTTGTAAGTCAAGGGAAGGCATTCCTAAGAGTGTCTCAGTCTAAAGCACCAGAACAAACGTTTTTGGCAGAAGTTTGTCTTACCTGAAAATATCATCCAACCAGATCCCAGAGCAAATACTGGAGAAAATCCCAGGAGATCAGCAGCTCTCTCTTCAGCATAATGCCTGGTGAGGCAGGCATGCAGCTTTGCCCATCCCAGTGGGGAGAAAGCACGAGGATGATCTTCTGGCACTTATGTGAGCACTATCCCTGTTGCCCTCTGCATCCAACACCTGCTCCAGGAAAGAGATCCCAGGAGCTTGAGGACCATCACTGTGTATCAACAGCTGTTGAAAGCTGCAGGTTACACAGTCAGAAGTAGAAGAATCCTAATTTATTTCTATTGCACACTCCTAGACTTTTTAGTTTGTTCCCTAGTTGTTTGCTTTGCCATTGTAAAGAGAATAAGCCTAATTTCTTTGTCAATTTATGGAATTAATGTAATCTTTACTCACATTTAGATAATAACTGACAGGGGATCACAAATTTCTTTTGAATTTATTCTTTAGTTAAGTTTATTTGATACATCTTAATGATCCTACTGCTCTGTAGATTGAATGTTAATTTAAAGTAATTATTCCCATTCATTAATATGCACATAGTTTTCTAGTGGCTCTCATTTTTCTAGTGATGTCATTTTTCTTCCCTGGTTGAGTAAATCTGCAGCAACTTCCATTACAAATGTTCATAAACATAAATACAATACTTATTTTTGTGACTAGTCAGGCATATGAACTTTGAAAACTATTCTGAGTTTATTTGAACTTGGAAAACCATGATTTCCCCCAGATCTGCAAGCAAATGAACACAAAAGGCATGACAGCACATTTAGAGTGAATGTATTTAGAATGCAATGGATCTTGGCTCCTGGTTTCTTTATTTGAACATCTTTCTCTAATCCTTCAAGTGTTGCTGATGCACACAGGCCTCTGCATCATACTGCTATATAAAAGACATTATTCCTTCCAGATTCTGGTGCTTTTCTTTCTCTAACTTATTCCCAGCAGACAAACAGCAGCCTTTTGTACTGCTGATAGAGTTTCTTTAGCCAATCCGCAGCAGTAATGAGAAATAAAAATTACTTTCCTGATACTGTGAGGCCAGAGCACACCAACCTGCTTTAATGCAAGCTTTTCTTTTGACTTCAGTGGCAGATGGATCTAGTCCTGGCTCCTTTTAGCAGATAGTTACTTTGCTAAGGAGAAAAGAAAAGAAAAGAAAAAAGAAAAGAAAGAAAAGAAAAGAAAAAGATCAGCATTTCTTTATCATCAGTGTACAGTCAAAGAATACTCACCTCCTCTCCTCCTCTCTCTTTAAGAGACAATAGCTTTTCAGTCTTATATCAGTCCTCAATAAAATCCCTTCTCATTGTGGCCCAAAGCTCCTGGGAATGCCATAGCTAATGTAAAGCCTAAGGGTTAGGGTCTCCTAAAATCTGAAGCATAATCATTACCATCAACCACTGTTCTTCATGAGAATTTCAAGTGTGATTTTAAATCAGTCAGATGCTTAATGATCCTAAAACAAAATTAGAAACCCCAATATAATACAATAATAATGCCACCAATATAGCTAATGTATGATATGATATGATACAATACAATATACTATAATGTAATGTAATATAATACAATAATACCACAAAAACCCAATCTTCTTGTGAAAGTTCCATGTACTGTGGAAGGGGAAAGCCCTCCCTCTGCATAATGAAAACCTGTTTGCCTGAGGAATGTCTCCACAGAACCCTGCCCATAGCAGTGCCACATATCACCCTCTTGTTATATTACTGATGTGTGGGAGGCTTTGCTACTATGATAGAGCCAGGAGAACTACAAAATTGTTTTAATTTCATTGATTTACAGGTGTAGGCATGGGGACAGTTAGGACATGTTCTAACACAGGAGCAGTACACCAGGAGGTGCTCTGCTAGCAGGCAGACCTGTAAAGAGCGATGTTTTCAGTTCCAATTCATGGGTTGCCATGGTTAGTGCAATCTACTGCCCCAAACGAGCAGTTCACGGGCCTGCAGGCACGTTGTTCAAGCCAGGATTTCAAGCTGCTGAGCCCTCACCCTGTTTTCAGCTTCTCCTTCCCCACCAGTGCTGAGCTCTCTCCTGGCTTCATCCTTATCTTTCATACTCTGCATACTTTTGCTTTGCCACAGATGCTACTTACCTGCTCAGCCTTTGTTTTCCCTTCTATTGCTAACATGCTCAAATATCTGCTTGATAAAGCATTTCCTAGCTGATTCCCGTTCCTCCAACTGTTACTCAGTGTGCACTGCTTTTCCAAGGGTATCCAATTTAACTGAGGTGCCTCCTGAGATTAATAATGGGAGATAAGCAGGACAGCCTTGCAAGGCCTCATCTTCATTGTGAGTCTGACTGCCCAGCTGTTATTTGCCGTTGTTTTTGCATTTTGGCTTATTATTATTTTTGCATTTGTTGTTGTGAGTGCCAAAGCTCTGTCAAGAAAGGCTTAATGCTTGTTTAAGTAAATAAACTTAAGGAGGTTTCTGTGATAAAATTCAGCCATTGATTGTTTTAATGGTCCACTTGGCAGCTGAGACAGACCAGGAGTGACCTACTGAGGTAGGCTGAGCCCAAGGCAGTCTCCCAGCAGTCAGAGACAAAGCCAGAGCTCCATCTTCCTCTGCTCCTAACAAGCCATGTCCTCCCTGAGGCTGAACGTGACAACAGCCATAGCAACAGGCTAGAGGATGAAGTATGTTGATATGAATTATTCTCTAAATACCAAGATTAGACAAACAAATAAGGTTATAAATGTAACAGTCATTATAGGGGAATTGTGTGATGAGCTCAGGAAAAACTCACTCAAAATACCAGAGGTATTTCTTGTCCATGTATAAATGAGTAAATAACCTTGAGAACAAAGCAAGCACCTTTTTAAAAAACAATTTTAGAAAAATCACAGTAAATACCCTGCTTTGTGCAAAGGAATAATGTTGGTTTATACATAGACTTCAGTCTCTCACCTTTTGGGAATGTACAGTGGGGATTGATTTAGATAAAACTCTTTTGTTTAGTTAAAAAGAAATCAAAGAGGCTCTTGGACACAGAGGTGCTCTTCCCCCAACTGTTTTTAAACAAGAAGGATTTGCAATAGTAAGGAAACCCCCGTGCAAAGTGCTTAGCCCACATTTTTTTGTCTAGGGGAGGGAAGTATTGTGATCCTGTCAGGAGCTGTATGCACCAGAGCACCAGCAAGCCAGGCTGTTTGTGCTCAGAAGCAGACTGCTGTGGTCTTTATTTTTTTTATGAACAGGGTCTTTGTGCAGAGGGAACAATTACAGGGTTAGCAGGTCTCTAGATAATGATCCTGAAGGAAGCTTTTAGCAGAAGTTTCCCCATTACTGTAACACACCTATTCTCTGGTTATAATTGTTCCAGAGAGATCCAGTGGTTTCAATTATGCATCACTCAGATTGCTTTGATGCACAAAGCATTTGCTCATGTTGATTGTAAAGTGAGAAGGAAACTCACACCCTAATCCAATTTAAAATATAGCCAGGAGGTGGATGTTGATTACAACTTGAATATAGCCATTGGCACATCAGTGTAAGCCCAGTCGCTGGATTAGAGAGCTGGCAGCTTGATACCTGCAGCACTGTTGTAAAGGAGCAGTATATGCTTCCAGCATCCCCGGGAGTATCAGGGCTACTGATTTTCCTTAATCTCCCTTCTTACCCATTAGAAACCTGCTTCTCAGTGAGTTGAGGCATTCTACTCATTTAAACCACCTACAGGTGGGATGGGAAAAAGACTTTTGGGTTAAAATGTGAGCACAGAGCAGGAGTCTCTGTCTTGAAAGAATGCTGTGATTATACTTGTTATCCTGGCTTTGAAAAAACTCTGAGAACTGAAGGATGGAAGAAAAGAAAAGCAGGAGCAGTGGAAGAGAAAAAGGGAATTGAAGGGAAAGGGGAGGAAAGGAGACAAACAAAAGAGAAGGGAAGGTATTATTGGGGAGCAACATGAACATTAATGGGAAGTGATTATTAGAAATGCCCCAGGGAACCAGGATTGCTGTTCACAGATCAAGCCTTTTAGAAATAAAAAGACTTCACTCTCTATTCAGGTGCTTGCTTTAGGACAAAGAAGCAGGTGATCCCAGTTTGTTTCAGGTCTCATTGTAGTTTTTACGTCAAAAAGCCTTCTACACCAGTAGCCTTTTTGTGACCAGCATAGGCACAGATGTCAGGAGCTGTGAGAGTAGAGAGCCTTCATCTTCCTACAGGCTCCTGTGCAGACCACATCTCAGTAGTGCCTGCAGGGAGCAAAAATCCCACCTGAAAGATGGGGAGGAGAAGCTAAGCGATGCTTGAGTTTGGTCAGGCAGCTGGTGTGAGAGTGTGTATTGAATCCTCTCAGCCCGAGCCTAGCCTTCCTGCCAGCCATCCCTTTGTGGTGAGGTACACATGCACTGTCACCTTTCTGCCCTCTCCTGAAGAAAATAGGACTATCTTTTCCATAGAGCAGCTGGACGCCAGGAAAAGGATTGTTTGCTGCCTTTCTAGTGGAATTTTACTTGTGGGGAGCAGAGACGGTTTTGGGTAATTGGATTACTGCAAACATTATGAACTTCAGATTAACTGCCTCTGTTTTTCTTAAGAAATAGGTTTTAAAAACAGTGTAGATAAGGTCCCCCAAGACATACTGACTTGACTGTAGGCCAGATTCAACTCTCAGGTAGTATAAATGGAGAGTAACTCAACTGCTGTCCATAACATTGCTGCAAATGGAGTCTCAGGGGCAGAGAGAGACAGGGTTTAGCAGGACTTGCAGGACAGAGCAGGGCTGAGCATGCCATTATATCCACAGGCAACCTCTTGATGTTTACAGTAACCTTGCTTCACACAGCCACTAACACACCCCTGTAGGAGGAGCACTCTGCTGCTAGGGCCTGGGAGCAGAGCCGTGCTTCGGTAACCAGTAAAGTACAAGGGCTCCTGACCTATGAGTAAGCCTCCCTGGTCACAGGCTGTATTAGGGGAGTCAGCCTGCACTGATGGCTCACTTTGAGGCTGCTCAGAAGCCACCATTACTCAGGACTGGTGAGGCTGCATCTTGAATGGAGTATTCAGTTTTGGGCCCTTCACTACAAGAAAGACATTGAGGTGCTGAAGCACCTCAAAATGTCCAAAGAGCAACAAATCTGATGAAGGGTGTAAAAGCACAAGTCATCAGGAGAGGCTAAGGGAACTGGGGTTGCCTAGCCTGGAAAAAAGGAAGCTCAAAGGAGACCTTCTTGCTGTCTACAATTACTTGAAAAGAGGTCGTAGTGAGGTGGGGGTCAGTCTCTTCTCCAAAGTAACAAGTGATGGGACAAGAGGAAACAGCCTTAAGTTGTGCCAGGGGAGGTTTATGTTGGATATTAGGAACAGTTTCTTCACCAAAGGGTTGTCAAGCCCAGGAAGAGGCTGCCCAGAGCAGTGGTATAGTCACCATCCCTGGAGTGATTTAAAAGAGGTGTGGATGTGGTGCTGAGGGACATGGGTTAGTGGTTGCTTGGCCATGCTAGGTTAATGGTTGGATTCAATGATCTTAAAGGTCTTTTCCAGACTAAACATTCTATGGCTCTATATCCCAGCAGTTATTAAAGGTTCCCTACCTGGCAGTTGTTGCTAGGCAAGAGGTATCCTGCATGCACTCCATCACTGAGGTCAATTAAATGCTATCCTCAAGCAAGCCACTTTCAAGTGAAGCCTGTGTGAAAACGAAGAGCTGACATCCTTGTTCTCTTCATTAATGACTTGAAAGACTTGAGATGTTGATTAAGATGAGCCTTAGTCACAGCTTTTAATTTCCTCCAAGTAGAGAGGAGGTTTGGACAGTGGTTTTTAGGACTAAGCAAGGACACTGATTTTTTAAAGAGAAAGTGAACACATCCAACACCATGTACTTTATTTGAAATAACAGAAACAGGTCTGCTCATGCCCTCCTCTTTCATATCACTTTTTCATCTGAAATGAGTGTCCATGTTGAGTGACACCACAGTTCATGCTCATGTAAACAGTAGGATCCCTGCTTCTACCAACAGAATCAGGGACATTTCTATTTGATTTCAGGTTTTCCTGCAAGAGAAGGGGAAAGACAGGAGGGTTGCTAAGGTTTGAAAGAGAGACTGAAGAAGAGAAAGCAAAAAAAGGAAGGAAAAGATCATGGCAATGCTTCAAGGTAAGAATGTTTTCTCACTGCTAATAAATGTGACAAGAAGGCTGAATTAATTTAAAAAGGTCATTAGGAAAAAGTCAGATGACAAATGTTTTGATTATTGAAAACTAAAGTTTTGTGCATATTATTTCACCCTGACTTTCTGTTAGCTCAATCAACCAGCTTCTGGGCAAACAGCTTGTATAGGAGCCTGTCTCAGAGCCAGGAGCCCCAGAACCCTGTGGCATGAAGCTCTGCATGGCTCCATCAGGCAGACATGTCCAGGGTAGGGGCCTTGAAGTGGCAAAAACAGTTCAGAAATCTGGGGAGCTGCTTGTCCTGGGACTGGGGAAACAGCCAGGGCTCAGCTAGAAAAGCTGAAAGTGAGACTGTGTTTGAGCTTTCCCTCGTTTCAAAGCCCCTGGATTTCCTTTCAGCCCAGCAGGTGGAATTTTTTTAAAAATTAACATATCTTGCTAATTTTTTTTTTTATTCCAAATATAGAATGTTACTGTAACAAACTTGTGATACCTCATTCAGTCCTAGTGGGTACAGAAATGAATTTTTGTAACAAATAGTATTTTGATTGAGAGACAGTTTAGTAGCCACTGGTTTTCAGTTTCATGTTGAATTTGTTGAATAATCTGGGCAAAACCAAATATTTAGAGTTTGTCAGATCATTTTACTTTGTTTTTTTTTGTGTTCCATTCTGCTGCAGCATTGTAAAGCTAAAGAAAACTCGTTCTAGTTGAAGATGTCCCTGCTCACTGCAGGGCATTTAGACTAGATGACCTTTAAAGGTCCCTTCCAACCCAAACCATTCTACAATTAAATGATTCTATAAAACAGAGGAATTGTTTTCCTTCTGCAGTGGTGGTGTCAGTTCCTTCTAAAGATTGGACAGTGATGTAGGAAAATCCATGTCTTACTGCTCAGTAAATTGGAAACTAGAACCCCCATGCCCTTCACAAACTGAGCCTGTCACCACAACCAATAAGAGCTCCTGTCTCATTGTAATTTCAATTATTTTAGTGTATTTTTAGAGGGATGTATTTTGGAGCTACAGCATTCACCTCAGAGATGAGGAAATCTGACTTCATCCCCTCACATAGAAAGTGTTTCCCTCAAATGCTAGTTTTCACGTCAGTCTTCAGTATCCAGAAAAAACAGTGTGATGTTGCACCTGGGTATGAATAATTTTGGAACTTTATACAGAAGCAAGAATGTCACCTTCTGTCTTGCTCCCTCCCAGCTGTGTTCCACTCCCTCCTCCTCATGCTAGAGCAGAAGCTTCTGAATGCCTCTGTGAACTGCTTTATATTTTTATATCCATTTAATCTCAAAGCCTTTTCTTTTGGTGTGAAAACCAATGCTTGATTTTGGGATCAGTTCAAAAGGGATATCTCTTTATTGTATTATAAACCCATAGTAATGTAGTCCATTATTTCATCCACCCTCAAGGAGCTTTCCTCAGGAAAAAATGAAACCCTTATCCTTCCTTTGATTTCTGTGCAGGCGCCCTGGTTCTTATGGGGGATTTTAAAGGAAAGATGACCATGAGCCAGCAGTGTGCTCTTGTGGCCAGGAGGGCCAACGGAATTCTGGGGTGTATTAGAAGGGGTGTGGTTAGTAGGTCAAGAGAGATTCTTCTTCCCCTTTACTCTACCCTGGTGAGGCCGCATCTGGAATATTGTGTCCAGTTCTGGGCCCCTCAGTTTAAGAAGGATAGGGAACTACTTGAAAGAGTCCAGCACAGAGCCACAAAGATGATGAAGGGTCTGGAACATCTTCCTTATGAGGAAAGGCTGAGGGAGCTGGGTCTCTGTAGCTTTGAGGAGACTAAGGGATGACCTCATCTATGCTTTTAAATATGTGAAGGGTGTGTGTCAGGACGACAGGGTGAGGCTCTTCTCAGTGAAGCCCAGTGACAACACAAGGGGCAATGGTTGTAAGCTGAGGCATTGGAGGTTCCATGTGAATACATGAAGAAATTTTTTCACATTGAGAGTGCCAGAGCATTGGAACAGACTGCCCAGAGAGGTTGTGGAGTCTTCTTCTCTGGAGGTATTCAAAACCCGTCTGGACTCGCTTCTGTGTGACCTGGTCTAGGGAATCCTGCTCTGGCAGGAGGGTTGGACTAGATGATCTTTTGAGGTCCCTTCCAACTCGTAAGATTCTGTGATTCAGTGATCCTGTTGGTGAAACAGGCAATTAGGTATTTGTTGAAGGATGAATGATGTCCTAAATGAGTATCTCAGCTGGTGAACAATTTGGCCTTTGAAATCTGGGTGTAGTGGACATCCCAGCCTAACACACTGGAGTAACAGGGGCTGTCTGCAAATATTGAATCTGCAATTCAAAATACAAAATAATTGGATCTGTGGGCTCAGTTCTGACCCCTGAAAAAGCACAGACATTTTTTCCCCAGTCCCCCTTCCTCTCTGAAGGATCTTTCCCAGCTTGCTGTGGCTGTCACATAGAGAAGGCATTCACAAATTTTTTCAACCACACTCTTTAAAACCACAGTGACATTGACACAGAGTGCTTCTTACTGACTCCCTTCCTCAGTAGTAGCTTCCAAGGGTCTTTTCTCAGTGCTCTGAAAGTCCCCACAGGTGACACAACACAGGAGACCTTCAGACTGCTGGAAAAGCCTTAGGTAGAAATCAGTGTGATTTTAGAGCCAGAGCCAAGACATGGTTTTCTCCCATTTCTGGGGCTAGAATCCTGCCCAAACAGGAGAAGTGACAAACCTTGCCCGTGAGAGAAGACGGTAGTACATTAAAAAATACTGGGTAATAAAACAAATGTTAATTATCTAAGCTAAAAAACCCACTCCAGTGCAGAAAGAAAATCACCAGCAACATCTGATTTTTCCTGCTACTCCTTTTTATTGCTAGAGCTTACCATAAGAAGAGTTAAGCTACTCCTATATGCTGAGATTTGCTCAGGTTTTCATTTTTATTGCTCTGCCAAAGGGGCAGGTGGCAAGGAAGCCTGATGGTGGTTTTATCCAGCTTTAAGATGAAGTGGAACAATAGCATTCTGGATGCTAAATGGGGGAGTCAAGTCATCACAGCATGTAATTTCTCACTCAGCTTCTTCATCCTTTCCTTTTTTTCCCCTCTGGACAAGCCACTTAACTGCAGTTATCTTTAGTTGCCTTATTTTTCTGTTAGAGACAGAAATATCTGTGCCACGTTTCCATGCCTACTCATATTTACAGAGTTTGTTCTGAAATCCCGAGCTGAAAAATCAAAGGGAAGGGTTGCTAATAGCACAACGGCAAAGCAACACACCTCCCACATCCCTTGTTTTGCCCTGGGTCTTACTTCCCAGGAGAAAAGTTATTCAGAAAGAGAGGTCAGTAAAACCTTAAAGACAAGATAACGGAATAGTTCATATCTCTTAATGATGTTCAATAACATGAAATTGTTACTATGGAAACAAGTTTAACAAAGGTGTTCTATGTGTTATTTCCAAGGTTCAGACAAGGCTTCTGCCTCTATCAGTGATGTTTGTTAGAGGAAAGGATGACTTTTCAATATCTTTATGGGTCAAACAACAGCTATCTGAAAAAAACACAGTCCAGTAATTAGATGTTTGCCTGACTTCACTCTGATAAGACATCTATTGTTCTCAGTGCCTTCTTTTTTCTGGGATCAGTATAAATTTAAGATACTACTAGGTGAAGACTTCTCAGGAAATGCTAGAGGTGTGTGTAACTGAACCTACCAAATCAATGATTTTCTATTGCTTTGCCTCAGGGTATTTTAGAACAGAAAAGATATGATTTGGACTTTCAAGACAGAGTTCATCACTTTTGTTAGATGCTGAGAAAACAGAGCATTCTGCATCTTTAGAGGTTTGATGATGAACCTACTCTCATTGTCAAAGATGTGTTTCCATGAAGCTCACTCCTGAATTCCATGCAGAGTTTATAGCAGGTGATTTATTCTTCATAGAATATCATCTCTGTTATAGTCTGTTCCTATTCTACACTTCACAGAACTATATTAAATAGCATGAAGAGAGGCAGAAAGCCTTTGGCAGCCAAGATTGAGAGATTTGCTCAGGTACTCCAAAACCAGCAGTGGCTCTGAGGCAGGAACAGTGCCAAGATCATCTGTTGCACCAAGGTGAGCATAGCCTTGCTAAATACAAGTTGTGGAGGTATGCGAAGCTCAAGACTACCACTGGGAGGCCAGTCTGCTAAAGAGATCCCCCTACAACACAGATTCAGAAGTCTAGAAAATAAGACCTGCATGGAGAAACGGAAGGATTTGTGGCTGTTTAACAAAAGGGAGCATGGATGAATAATGTAGGAAGGCACCACAATACAATAGAGATATGAAGTTATGGGGAGCATCCAGAGCAGGGCCACAAAGATGATGAGGGGCATGGAGGGGAAGACTTAAGAGGAAAGGCTGAAATCACTTGATCTGTTCAGCCTGGAGAAAAGGAGACTGAGGAAAGACCTCATCACAGTTTATACCTTCCTCACCGGAGAGGCAAGGGTGGGTGATGACCTTTTCTGTCTGGTGACCAGTGACAGGACCTGGGAGAACAGCATGAAGCTGTGCCGGGGGAAATTCAGGTTGAACATTAGGAAGAGCTTCTTTACCCAGAGAGTGGTGGAGCACTGGGACAGGCTCCCCGGGGAGGCTGTCATGACACCAGCTCTCATGGAGTTTAAGAAGCTATTGGACATTGCACTTAGGAACATGGTGTGACCTTGGGGTTGTCCTGTGCCTAAATAGAAGTTGGACTTGATGATCCTTGTGGGTCCCTTCCAGCTCGGGGTATTCTGTGGTTCTGTGAAGGATCTTTGAATGCTTCAAGGGTAGCCATAAGCAAGAAAGAACTACTTGGTTGGCAGGGATGGTGTGGTAAGAAGGACAAGGAATAATGAGTTTAAATTACACATGGTGAAATTTGAATTTGGCTTAAGGGGCAGGACTCGTCTAAGCAAATGTGACATCTACCATGCGAATACCCTGTCTAGGCTTCATCCATAACTGTGGAAAGAAACAGTCACTTACAGAGCACCAAATAAGTATCTCAAACAGTACTTTCACACCGCCTCATGTTTTTCACCTGCTGCAATGTAAACCTGTCTCTTGCACCCAGTGCAAGAGGTTCCAGCTCTCACAGCACCAAAAGTTGAAGCTTGCAAATCCACCATGAACATGGGACTTGGTGCTGTGGCTGCTAGCCCTGCTCATCCCAGTTTGCTACAATAGAGAGCAGACCCAGAAGCAAGCTGATCCAATTAGCGCTGTGACCAGGAGTCCATATTTAGCAGATGTAGCACATCGCTGCAAGTGCTAAAGGTCATGTTAGAAAGACTGAATTATGCTGAATAGAAATGTCCCTGTTTCCTGCTGTCATATGCTGGGAATTGGCTCTGGGTCATGCTACCTGTGAATCCTTTCAGGACAAGGGGAAGAAAGGAAGAGGGGACGTCACCTTGGTGCAGGACAGGTTTTCTCTTGCAGTCCAAGCTGACAGCATGGCACAGCTGTCTGTGCAGCATTATGGTTTCAGAGATGTAGAGAATTAATGTGTGACGACCACATATAATCAATGCATAATTACAGCTTAGGTTGTCAGAGAGTGATGGTTTAAATGACTGCATTGCTCAGAATAATACCTTCCCTTCACCATATTCAGTTCATTGTCAGAGAAGTTCCTTTTTCTTTTTAATTGTTTGTTCCGATATTACCTATGTGATATAGCAAAACCACCTTCCTTGCAGTGAGCTGACATACACACAAACACATGCATCTGCTCCTTGTTTCCTTTCCTTTGATAGTGCCTGTAAGGACGCTGTAAGGGATAATGACAAACAGTAATAAGGATGCACATTGGTACATTATTATTGTCTTTAAAGAAAAAGACAAATTGCAACAGCTGTATCCTGAGGAAGCAAAAAACCAAATCTCTCCAGCCAGAGCAAATGGAAATGACTGCACTTTGCTCAACTCTTTTCTAAAGCACAGAACTCAAAAGAGCTAAATGTTATTTTTAGTGATCTCTTCATGAAGTATGATGAAGGATACTTTTAGTGCCCAGGAAGTCCAATCCCACAGCACATTTTCCTTAAAAAATCACTTTGAATGTTGAGCCATGGATAAGCCACCCTGCTTTTGAGAATCTGGAAAGCTTCTGTATATTATATCGATTACAATAAATAAGTACCAAGCGAATTAACAAAGTCAGTACACAGAAATCAGGTCAGCACACTGGTACTTGTAAACACAGTAAACATATGTTGCACCTTCAGCACAGGCATTAAATCAATACATAAGTGGATGAAGTATTACCAGGAGGCAAGCAGCTAGATATCTTCCAGTTTAATTGTATTTCTTCACCTCTGCAAGCTATTAGAGGTGGGTAAATATGCCAGTGTAAAGGCTTAGTAAAGACTTGCTTTAGCACTTCTGTTAACACTTCCCATCTTCAGAATGCCACCCAGCTGAGACGTGTAGGTAAAGATAAACCCAGCTGTACAGCTGACTTACTTACAAGCTATCAGCAGGCAGGTTATTCTGGTGGGTGGCTCAGCTGTGGGGGGATCACTTGGTTTGTCTGCACCTCAGAGTGATTTCACACTGTCCCTAGTCCTCCTTCAGCTGGTGGATGTTGGTCAGCTCCTGTGATGGGAGAACAGTGGAATGCTGCTGCCTCTCTTTTGGATTTCACTGTTTAGGTGCAGTCTGCCAGGCCAGCTTTTCCCCTGGCTTCTTAGCAATTACTTTATTTTACCTTTGGAATAGCTTTCACTTATTTGCCAAAGGAAAAATATCCTGACTTTATCTTCCCTAGTGTAAAGCAGGAGAAATGATGCTGAAACCACTAGGGTTGCAGCATTAAGACTAGAGAGGTTACAAGGGAATCAATTCCTTATTATTCATTGATCACACAGAGGGTCTGATTCTTGTTGTGCAACAAAGAGTCCACCAGAGAAGAAAGGACATTTCATTAAAGAAATAAATGTTTGGTTCAGATTGTTCTAGAGGCTAGAGACCTGCAAAACAAATGATTTATAGCCGCTTGTAACATTTTTCCTCATAGGCTAACAGCACTGTAACACGCTTACAACAGCTGTTATAGCTAATTCCTAATTCACTATAAACAGTTAAAAAGCAGGTTTTTAAAGACAAACAGGTGATGCTTTCTGGACACTGGCTTATTGGCATGACTGTTCTTGCTGTCTTGGAAGTGCGATGCCACCAGTTGGGATGCAGCATGGACATATGGAGCGGGAGGCATTGGCAGCAGGACACAGCACTGGCCCCAGTGGGGAGGAAGACTGAGCACTGGGATTTGGTTTGCAGACTAAAGCACACACATAGTGAGATAATAAAAACGATTTGGGTAAGTCTATTCAGCCTGTATTTACTGAGATATTAATGGTCCTTTACACTGCTGTGCATTAATGGGATGGCTGGTGGATGCTCGTTTTCATTCCCTTTCTGCTATGTAACTTGCCAGTGAGTCACTTTTTCTCGTTGCACAGGCCAGTGTTTGATAGCATCATTAGACAGGTTGATAACATCATAAATCACACTGCTGTTAAAGCAAATCACAACTCTGTAGAGCAAACATAGATGTGCTCTGTGAGTACCTTTGTGTCTGTGAGTCTCTGTCTTCCCTGACAGAGCAGGTTATATTTGGTGCCATTCTTCTCTGACTGTCATAGTTTAGAGAAATCACTTCTTTTAGTTGCAGTGACTACCTAAACTTTTTGTTTGCTCCTTTTAACTTTGTGAATTACTTATGTCCAAAATGAATCATGAGTCATGGTAAGATGCAGAAGAGAAAAGCTATCTGCACTAAAGGCGCAAGTCCTTCCAAGTCTCCCATCTGAAAAACTTTAGTTCCAAGAGTCAGGCAGGAGCATGGTACAGCCAGGAAGCCAGTAGTGAAGGATGCTGTGAGAGATCAAGCAAGATCAGGTGAAGTGGTCAGGAATGGAGAAGCAGGTCGAATCTAAGGGGTTCAGAGGCAGAAGCAGCATGCAAAGCAAAAAACTGGGAGACTGAACCAATGACCAGGAGCAAGAATCTGGAGCATAACGGAAGCCCAGAGTCGAGCCAAGAAAATTCAAGGCATCCCAGCAGCCCTTTAAGGACAGTCTAGGAGCTAGTGACCAACTGCTGCTTGACTGTATGGGATACACATGTTGGGCTCAGAAAGCCCCTGATATTTTGGCTGGTCAAAAGTCTTTGGATCAAGAGGACCCCATCAGAGGCCTCCAGCAAAGCAGTACAGCAGTGGCAGTGTACCTTTTACATTGCACAATGGTAAGCTGGAAGGGCGTAGCAGAGCTGAAAACTCGGTGGGGTTCCTGGGAGCAAGCATGAAGATGCCACCTGCTGGGCATGCTGCTGGGCTGTGGTCTTACGTGTTGACTTGTGCCTGCAGCACATCAAAACAGGCTTGCTGAAGTTTGTATGCTAGCATTTACGAAGCCTGTGGTAAAGCTATACAGTACCCACACCCTCCCATGGTCACAGTCAATTCTATGTGAATCACATTGCCATTCAGATGCTGTGCAGTTCATCACAGAGGCACAGTTTTCATTAATACTGCCTCCAATTATTCTTCAAACACATGCTTTTACTATTCATCTAATACATTTTTACATTATGTTTTTGCATTTCTTAATATGCAGAAAGTAATCTGATTACATCTTTGACCTTCAAGATAAGGCATAGCTTGTTTTTTAAATGTCATTTTTTGTATAATCTGCACATCAGCTTAATCTTATTAGGCACAATTTTTGGTTATTAATGACACAAAGCATAAATATCTGTGTGCAGAGACTATAACCAAACACACTACTGAATTAAATTACCAGTCACATGTAGTGCTAATCACTGAGACCTTTGAGCACCAGCAATGCTCTCTAACAGTGTTAGATCCAGGAATGGATTCATCTTTGAGAACAACCATGGTAGTTAGTTCATCTTGCCTTCATCTTCCAAAAGGAACCTGGAGAAAAGAAAATTCAGTCTATGCAGTGAAACATATGACAAAAAATATTACTCTTTTTCAAAACCATAGTGCATGGTGTGTTCTGATATGTGGGTCTGTGAAAAACCATCAAAGTTGAGGTGGAATCTAGAAGCCAAACCACCAACAGTGGAAAATCACTTAGGGAAGGAAGTGTGAAACCTTAAAAATGCAAGAAGTCCACAGGCCTTGAACAGGCATGACAACACAAATGCCCTTCAGCCTTGGTATTTGGATTCCATTTGCACAGCACCTTAAGGTGTAAACAACTGCAGAAAACCTTACTCAGTCAAAGGGCTTTTTAAAAATTCTGGCTGCCACGAGTAGCTAACCAACTGAAGCCTTTGGTTTAGTGATATTTGTTAAACACTTGAGCTGCTTCCTGAGCAGCTACCTTCAAGAGTGAAGAAGAGCAAAAGTCAAGAAAGCAGAGCTGAGCACATGGAAATGGGAGCTTTTCAGAGCAGTGCCAACTGCCTCTTTAGACCAGTCTAAACACCTGGGGATATTGCTGGTTTTTCTGAAGCTCTCACCAAGTAGTCACACAAGGAAAGCAGGTGCTCAGATTTGCCCCAGCTATTTGCTCCGTGGATGCATGCTCACGGCTCATGGACATGTGCCAAAGGATGTTATGTTCTGGCTCTGAAGCGGCACAAAGGTGACCTCACAGTGGCGACAGTGGCCGCCACCCTGGGCTCTTGACCTGCCCTCACTCCAAAGTTTCACCCTCCTGCCTGCCTGGGAGAAGGCTCAGCTCTTTCAGCTTAGTGTGGTTGACTGGCATGTGCTGCAGTGCTGTGGGGTGAGTCAATGCGTGGTACTTATTGAAAGCTGTGGTGCTGTGTGGTGCTTTCCATCACTAACGCTCTTCATGTGATCTTTCAGTTTATATACATATTCTCTACTTTCACTGAAGTAACTCAAACCCCTGTATTTCAGTTCTCTGAAATAACTCAAAATCCTACAGTAATATAGAAACTTACACCCCATAATGCATTTATTTATTAAATTAAGAAATTCTAATAACCACCAAAGCTTAAATTAAAACCAGAAGTGCTTATACACCCTCCTTTCCTTATGCTTTATCCAGCCTGACTGCTCAGTGCTTTGAAATGGTGAACAAAGATCAATTTCTTGAAATCATTGCAGCAAACATTGATTTCATTCTTTCCTGAGGTTGTGCTCCACACTTTGCAGCAGACAGCATGAAGAAACCTCCAGCACCCTCTGTTCCTGTGATTGCTCCAAGCCTAGAATAATTAGTACTGCCTACAGCAAGTTTTTGCTGAATTGCTCATATATTTCTTTCTAAATAGCCATAAATATAAACATGCTGAGTAAAATCAGGCAGTACAGCAGCTATAGAAAATAAAGTCCAAGGAAAAAAATGTCAAACGGAAAGAACATTTTGGGCCTTTTAAACCCTAATATTCTAGACAGACTTATAGATGAAGTATGTTTGTATCATTGAGGAACTCTCAGTAGCAGTTTGAAAACATTTTTTGTGCATTGCCATGAGTAATTGGTTTTGCTATGAATGTGGGATTGGAAACTATTAGGAAGTAGCTAAGCGTAACTATTGTGTGCCAAGTAACAGCAGACAACACATGCTTGGGAACTTGCTGTGAATGTTTTCTGTTGCTATAGTTAACCTGTGGTCATCAGTACTGAGGATTCTGATCCATTAACTGTAGTACAGAAATGTATTAACTCTGACGTTTTCTAGCTTATGATCTCTCTGATTTGTTAGAAGGATTTAACTAGGTTTTTAAGCAGCTTTTTGGTCAGAAATGTCATTAATATTATACATCATCTTAGGTTTCTCACTATCATTTTATACGTAACAGAAGACAGCAACAGAGACAACCTGACGGTCATGAAGATACTAAAGATAATGGAGTTAGCAGCTGAATCACACCTGATGTGATGAAATTAATTAGGAAATTTTCAAAAAGTGATCTTATTCCTGTCACTATGGTAAAAGATCAGTTACATTAAGGCTGTTCTCATGGCAAGCAGCAGGAGATACATCCCCAGAAAACGGTTCTTAGTTTTGTTTTTGAACAGCTGGATCATTCAATATATGTGCTTCAGGGTTGTTTTTTTTTTCTTACATGGGCAAAGCCACTGATTTCTGCTTCACTGTGCTCTTCCCATGCAGGAAAGCATATTAGCCAATGCTGTTTTCTTTCTGTACTTGGTTTGTGGGCAGAGAGTAAATCTGTAAAGTGACCCATTCCACCCACGACACTTCAGTTAGCATTGGGCAGCAACATTATCAATCTCACCGGCTGAACTCAGGGAACTCAAAACTGTCACAGGCATGAAACTTTTCAGATGTAGGAGGAAAATAAGAGTTGTCATATTCTGTCTTAACCTAGCATGATCTGGTTCCAGTAAGTGTTACAATGGCAATCTTGTGGGGAGAAGATAAAGTCTCTGTTTCAGAACTGGAGAGAAGTAATGGACATTTTGGAGGATGAGTTTTGTCATGAGCAATCTGCTCTCACATCACTGTAGCTAGAGCAAAGTCCATGGAATACACTTTATATGTAGGGCAAAGGAACATTCCCGGGTAGTATCTACAGCAATTCCTAGTCAAACTCCAAAAAAAATAATAAAGCAAACAAAAAATGCCTGCAAAAATCTGAGTAGACATTAAAGACATGAGTACATGGTTCATACAGTGCACAGACACTCCTAAATAGCTCAGCTAAAGATCTTTTCTACTCAAAATGGGTCTCAGGCCAAAGCGTTATTAATTTTCTAAATTGAATAGTTTTTCTTAGCTGCCCCATGTGGACCTATAAGGAAGCCATAGCTGTGGAGCTGTGGAGTGCTCCACAGGCATGGACTGCAGTCAGCTGAGGGCAAGAGGAATGAGAGGTCTGCTGGCGGTGGTCCTCTCCAGAAACTGCTATCAGTAGAGCTGCATTAGTTTTTGTGAGAAACTGCTGCCTGCAAGGGCAATTTATTCACAGTAATACCCACCATAATTGTGCTTTCAGGACAGAGGGAAATGTCATGTGTGGCTAGGGTAGAGCACAAAGACATACAACATCTGTCTTCATGTTCCTAGCCACTAAATAATCCTACAAATAGTGGGGATTGGGGTGCCATGGGAAATCCCAATCTTGGAGAAAGGATGGGTTGTTGCATGTAAACATCATGCCTCAAAAGCTGTTTTCTCTGGCTAAGAAAATAGAATCATAGAATGTTAGGGGTTGGATGTGACCCTGCATCATTAGGTGCTTTACAATGTCCTGGAGAAAATGAAAAACATCTTGAGAATTCACAGCAAGCATCGCCTGAAGAAAGTAGTTTCCAGTTTCCATTTAGAAACAACTACATTGCTGGTGTAATTAGGCATAGCTCACATTCCCCAGAGAAAATGTGACGAAACACACAGTGCAAGAAAATAAATGAAATAGCCCTATGATTAAATATCCATCAGCTACCTCCACACCAATTTTTTCATATATTCACCTCCTAGAAAGTATTTCTTGCACCTTGGGGGATTCTTTCATATACTTTTGGATTAATGAGAATCTCTTCCCGTAACATTAATCTCTTAGTAATGATTTGTTTTTAATATATCAGCTCACAGCAGCATCTTTCAATGGGAAAAGCATTTCCAGAGTAAAGCTATTGCCTGGTAAAACTATGGACAAAATTGTGCAAAATAATTTAACAATACAAGGCACAAACCATGCCCTTAAGTGGAAAAAAAAAAAAAACCAAACCCAAACCAAAACCAGAGAAGGAATAAAATCATGTTCGTGTTTTGCATTTTTACTGTGCTTCACATGCTCAAAATGCCATAAGGGATTTAGCTCATTAATCCTTTCACTGCAACAGTGAGAAGAATAAATACTATCTCCTCCACAGCTAGAGAGACACAGACAGACCTGTTTTCAGAAGGCTTGAGCCTCACAAACCCCAGCATAAGCTGCACATCTATTATCTTTAAAAAGCAGGGCTGCAGTGAGTTGGCCTGGTCACCCAATCATTTATTAGTGAAACCAGAATGATACTAGACCAGCACTTGAAAAATCTGCCAAGTCCTCTGCTCATACAGTATTTCCATACGACATCATTGAGACAAGGACCTTCAGTTTCTGCAGAATCCATGACTTAATTGAAAAGTAATGACTTTGACCCTGTAGCTGCATACCTGGGCTGAATCTAACTTTAAACGCTGACCCATTCCTAAGTGAGATCATCTCTTTTCTGGCTGTGCAGAGCTTCCCCAAGGTATGAGACATACAGAGCAGAAGGCAGGGTGAGACACATCCTGACATTTTGATCAAGGATATGTGAGAAAGGTGGCATGTGAGGGTTCCCATGATTCATGAGATAAGGTTTTGGGCAGGTGCATGAGTAGAAGGTTATTCAAACACAGGACTTTGAGGAAATGGGGAGGAAGGAAGCTCTTCAAATGGGTCCACTTCTCATTTGCCAGAAAATGACACAATAACTTAGGACCACTGCTCAGTATCTGGGGCAAAAGAGTGGAAGAAGTCCTGGGGCAACAGGATTGGTGGGAGAGACAACTTTGCACTTGGGTTTTCCCCTCAACACAAGGTTTCCTGTTCATCTTTGTCTTGTAGGTGTCAAGGACCAAAGGTGTAAGAAGTATGGTCTGAATGGGTGGGAGGCAGTGCGGAAATGCAGAAGAAACTGATAGCGCAGTTTCCTGGAGTACTTTTTTATGGCTTGATAACAAAAGACATACTTGTGGGAATGACAGCTGACAATTCTAAAGACAGAAAATGTCAGGATAAAAATATGCTATGGAAAGAGAGAAGGGAAGAGGGAGATAGTAAGTAAGAAAACAAGTCTTAAGAGTGATTGATTTTCAATGACAGATGACAAATAGAGTAAAGCTTTGGAGACAATGAAGATAGGGATAAAAAAAGAAAGATTATGTAGGTAGTCTTGAAAATACATGAGTGAGAAAGTATTGGCAATATAGCTCAAAGTGCTATAAACAGCAGACGAGCACATAGTCTTGTCAACAGCAGTGCCCAGCCTGGGACATACAGCCACACGAGCACTGCTTCAGTTCAGGTGGAAAGGTTTTATACAGTTAATGATGAACATTCTTGTGATGGACAATGAGAAATGTGTATTTGACATGGATCAAAGCAAGATATGATGGAAGAACTAAATCCATTCCACAAAAAAACCCTTTCAGCATGTTTTCCTTACAACCTCAGAGAATATCTGAAGCAAAATTTGAGTAGACAGTACATCCAAGAAAGTGACTTGCCATATCACAGAATCATAAAATCATAGGTTGGAAAAGACCTTTATGATGGTTGAGTCCAACCATTAACCGACTATGCAAAACAATGGTCCTCCTTTGGTTTCCAACAATAGTGATTTTTTTTCTCTTTTTATTTTTATTTATGGTATGGTGGTTCCACTCCTCATTTTTCTTGATCTTCCCATTTCTTCCCAGGCTTGCTCTTTTGCCATTACTTTTGCCATTTGGAGTCAAAACTGCAACAAATTATTTTTTTTAAAAATGGATTGAATATGAAATTTGGTATCAAGTTCCTAATGCATCTTGTGTCAGCTTTTTTCTCTATAATTTTAATTGCTGTCTTTTTCCTAGTTGATTCTTCACAACTTCTTTGCAGAATGTGCTGGCACATTTAATCTCTTTCATGCTTTTTTTACATCTTTTGTTACTTTTATTCCTCCATGATCTTCTTTCATATCTCCATTTTAACCATGTTGCTTAGCAACACCCCAAATGACACCAACAAGGTGAGGTCACACTGTTTTTAGCAAGTCTCACAAGAAAAAAAAAAATTTAACTTCACACTCCCAGTGAATTCACTTCCTCAAAACAGCATTGATCTCAAATTCATGTCTCATTAATCAGATGTTTTTCTATGCACACTAAGAACAAGTCAAACACACAGAAACACAGAGCATTTCATAGGATATTTGGATCTGCCAGTTTTGCTTTGACATTGTTAATCTGTTGAGATAATAAGAAAGCTAAAATAAGAGAGAAGGGGTTAGATCCTGGCTGTCCCAACATGCTACACTCATTTATAAATCCAAGCTTTATAAAAAAATTGGAAGATATTTGGACTGTGAGACTTAGTCTGGCCACAAATCTAATCAAACAGCACCCAGACATTTCTGGTAAACATCTTTAATAGCCTGAATTTTATACCAGGCTGCTTTCTTGTTTAGCATAATAGAATTTAAAAAAAAAATAAATGGGCAAAGATATGTTTTGGGGGGTTTTGTGTGTGGTTTGCTTTGTGTATTTTTTTTTTTAATTTACAATTGTTTTGGTCAAGTTATTTAACAAGAGCTATTACAAAGAAGGGACAAGAAATGTAGTACCTTGTCTGTCACAAGTAGTTATCAATGTTATCAACTCCAATTCACATAAGTGGTATTTTCCCCACAAAATCACTTTTGCAAGATGAAACATCCAAATTCTCTTCTGATCTTCACTGAAATGTTCTATTTTTGAGGGGAAAAATAGAAACCTATGCTTTTGTTTAAAAATATATTTTAAAAAATCAGTTACTGGTTAAAAGGATTTTTTATGTTTTGACATCTGAATACATTTGGGATTTGATATTTACACATTTCCCCAGAATCACTAAAATTTTTTTTTGAAAAATCAATGCCTTTCCCTAAAATACTTTCCGAAAAAAGACATTTATTCAGCAAAATTCCTTGACAAATAACTGACATTTCACATTCAGTAAAATTCCTTGACAAATAACTGACATTTTCCCACTAGCTTCAGAAAGAAGTTAATTTCCAAACTAGCAAAGCCCTACATTGGAGTGAGAAATCATGGCTTTGGATTTATAAGTTGTGTAAAAAAAACAGAAAGGAACGTGAATTTAATATGTACTCATATTTAGCTATATATCTTTAAAATAGAGTCTTTGATCTTCAGCCATACAAAACTTCATTTAACTGTTTGATTTCACTGGGATTTTGTAGAGCCCCTGGGGTCGTGTAATGCCAGCCCTGGAGATACTTTAATCCAGCAAGCGGAGGTCATGATGAATAAAACTTACTCAGCCAACTAAGGCTTTCAATCGAGTTTTTTAGGGCCTGGTTCAGTAGCTCTTACTCATACTGAGTAATATTAACTGCACAAATAGTACTGCTGTTGCAGTTGTATTAATCATCAAAAGCACTGGTGAACTAAGCCCTGAATAAGTAACAACTCACACATTTATCCAAGTATGGCAATTTTGCCCCAAATATCCACGTACTTCCTGACATGCAAAAATGCTCTTGATTACTGATAACCTATTTGGCAACAGTATGCTTACATAATATATAATTATTATTATAATACTGTACTACATTTTTATATTTTTAGTATGGGAATCAATGTGGCATCAAGTAACAGTAAAACTGTGTCCATGCTGGAACTACATATTCATTCACATACTTCTGCTTCTAATACATCTGTGAAACATAACTCAGAAAAAATGTGAGGGAGAGAGAGTCAATTGTAAGGTCTGAATATGCAGAAAAAGCTGTACCAGTCTAACACTAGCTCACAAGCCTAGCATCTTCTAACATCGTGGAGAGAGTTCCTGGAATGAAAAAAAAAAATAAAAAAAAATCTGTATTACAGTTTGAATTACATAGAAAGGAAATAAAGAAACTATCTCTGTTTCTAGGTATCCCTGCCTTTCCAACAAGGATGCGTACATAAATAAAGTCAGAACAACTTACCAGGAGACACGATACAACAAATAGTTATCAAGAGAAAAACAGCATTACTTGTTCAGTATTATTTGTTCTCAACATCCTTTTTCTCCCTTTTGACTTTGTTATACACAGTAAGTCCTCATATATACACGTGTATATATATGCACATATATGCCCTCCCTGAGTATAGAAAAGATTATAAACGGTGACTAATCTGCTCTTGTGCTGACCCTGCTACCAAATGGTTTCAAAAATAAATCCAAATGAATAAAAATGGCTTAGAATCAACCCCAGTAAAGAGACAATAAAGCTCCCATGGCAGTGAAAAAGAAAATAAGTAGACATTTTGGTGTCTAAAGTTGGAATCTAAAACTAGCTGGTATGCAGATACATTGTTTCAACTCTTCTGGGCTTGATTCAGGTGAAATTCCCATGGGTGTGCACAAAAGCTGCAAGTACCTTTCATACTTAAGATTGTTGGTTAGTTAGTGTCAAAGTAAAAGCCACAGCTGTGGGAGCAGAGATACTGACGATAGACGCAATAGCAACTGAAAAAAGCTCACAGTCTGCTTAATGCGTTTCCTTGCCCTGTTCTTTACAGGAGAAACCCTACTGCCACTTCACCGAAACGTGAGGGTTCAGGGCTTCATGTCCAGGCTAAACCCTGCACATCAGGTAATCCTTCTGCCCTAAATTCCTCTTCAAAGCACAGAAACACGAGCTGTCCTCTCTCTGCAAAGGCAACATACTTACCCCAACTATGATCTAAGGAAACACCTTCACACAGAATCACAGAACCTTAGGAGTTGGAAGGGACATCGAAAGATCCAAATCCCCTGCCAGCGCAGGATTTCCTAGACCAGGTCACACAGAGCGTGTCCAGATGGGTTTTGAGTATCTCCAGAGAAGGAGACTCCAGAACCTCTCTGGGCAGTCTGTTCCAGTACTCTATCACCCTTATTCCTAACTCAGAAGATCTCTTTGCACATTGTGCCTGAGATCAGTACTCCCTGGCAGTTTTTTGTATTCCAGGCAAGATTTGTCTTTTAGGTGTGCTTGTTTCTTTAATGCCATCCCTGTGTCTGAAACATTTCACATTTCAGCAGATTCTTAACACTAGCTCCAATTACAAGCATTTTTGTAGAAGAACTATGAGCCCTCTTTTCTAGCATGCTTTTTAAATGAAGCAGCAAAATGTTCTGCGTGTGGCACTGCCTGTTTGCAAGGTTTTTATTCAAGCCAAAATTGGTAGAACTCACAAGCCGTTTTATAGCAGTCTTCGTGTACCACCTGGTCAGTGTTAGCAAGAACTGCAAATAATAAACCTTTAATAACTGAAGTTGCCCACTTCACATAGTAACAACATTCTCTTGTTTATGTTGATGCAATTCAAAAAACCCAAACAACAGCATGTCACCGGTGAAACTAGGATAAGCAAAAAAGAGATTCTAACTTTGAGTTGGAGCTGAGCATACAGGAGAAGGTGCCCTTTACATCAACAGGTCAAATGAACACTTCCCATACTGGCTGGATCCTCTGCTTTCCGAAATCCACACTAGTGCAATGTTTGCTCAAGTGACCTGCCTATGAAGATCAAGAGAAGAAATAGTGGGTGTAGAAGTAGCCCAGTAACATGGAACATTTTAAGATCTTGATTTATTTCTGCTGTTTGTCAATCTTTTTCTCTCTGCATTGTTTTTCAAGATAGCATACACACAGAGCATGCATTTACTTTATTTTGTTCTCAATTAAAAAAATAGCAATCCTAAGAGTTTAATCCCTCAAGACTTTTCATCCAGTCATTTCTACCAATTCACAGAGAAGAAAACAACATTACAAATACACCAAATTAGCCTCAAGTGAGTTCATGTGTTCCTAACGAATTAAATGCATTGATATTGACAAAGGAACAGGAATTTCTATTGCAAATCTTTCTCACTTAGTTCACATTTTGGTTTTAGAAACTTCATCTAGACTAGTCACGTCTAAGGCAAATCAAACAACTTGTTATAAGGCCAAACAGTAGGAAGTATACAAGTGGCATTTCAGTCTACGCAACTGTCTGCTTGAACAAGAAAGAAGAAACCTTGCAAATCTTTCTTCTCAGCATGCTTCCACAGCAGCAGCTGTAACCTAGTCCTGGACCAGCAGCTCCTGCCTTCTCTCCACCCCACAGACTTTCTGTGAGCAACCCTGGGAGATGAAAAAGAGGTATGATATTACCATGCCTCCAACAGATAAACTACCTCTGAGCTGGTTTTGCGGAATCCACTTTGTGGAAATCAGACACTTGCCCCCACTCTGCTTTTAACACACCTGAAAGAGTGAGCCTCACCTTCCTAGGACCAAAACTACCTGAAACTAAGGAGAAACATCTGTGGTGTTCTGGGAAATAAATTGCTTTGAAGGATGTCTGGCACAGATACTCCCCATCCCACCACACTCAACCCTGGTTTAGGCATGCAGACCCAAAACTAGGGCAAATGCTGTTCAGAAAAGGACTCCCCTTTTTCCACTACCAACCCTGGTAACATCACTTTGTTGGGAAAGAGGAACTTTGCAGTCAGCTTATGGATGGGAACACTGGCCAAACCTGGTGGAAACAGACCAACAAAAGGCTACGGTGGCTTCAGAAAGAAAACCTCTGTATTAAAAGCCAAGTAACAGAGCTACAATAATAAATACAGATTCTTTCACCTGGGACAGTTTAAAAGGTTCATTAGAGTTCAGCTTGGCAGTAACAATATATATACTCCTTCAGTTCTCAATCCTGCCAAAAAGAAACTTCCCTTTCTGTAAGTAAAGAAAAAGCCTGCTCGAACTATTAATATACAAAAAAAAGCTACTCTGACTACAACAAATGCGGTTGAATGGGAGGGTCTTTTATTTCCTGCGTTGATTTTTTTCGGGGGAGGGGGCAAGGAGGGAGGCTTTTTTTATTATTTTCTTTCTTCTTTTTTACTAAAAGGTTCGTTTAAAATGGGTATTAAAGATATAAAACGAGCACGCAGGATTTGGTCGTCCATGGTGGTGGCGACAGCGGGGCGGGTGGCACAGCAGAGCTGTTCTCTTCAGGGCGGGCGGGCCCTGAGGCCACTGCCCGCTCCCCGAGGAGAGAGGACGGGTCCCCGGGCCCCAGGCCCGGGCCGCCGTTGTCCCGCGACATGCTTTAAACAAAGAAAACCCACGACGACGGAGTCCGGCCGGGCGGGAGGCGGCTGCCCCGCTTCCCTCCACACCACACGACGAAAAGAAGGGGAGAGGTCACCGGGAGAGGCTACTTGGCAGCAGTGGCGGCAGCGGTGGTAGTGGTGGCGGCGGCGGCGCTGCGCCGCTGCTCCATGCCGTTGGGCAGGAAGCCGGCGATGATGGGCACCGGCCAGATGAGGGCGGCCACGCTCCACACGATGATGACCAGAGTCATGAAACAAGCCACCAAGGTAGACTCGATGGGTTTGCGGTTCATCCGCCAGCCCGGCTCCCCCTTCAGCTCCTCCAGGCTGAAATCCAGGCAGCAGAAATTCAGCGGTTCTCCTTGGAGCCAGTACTGGCCGGGCTCCGCCGCCGGCGGGTAGGAAAGCGAGGAGGAAGAGGAAGAGGCGGCGGGAGGCTGGGGCGCGGTGCTCCGCAGGCGGCCGACCCTCCTACCCCGCATCCAGCTGCAGCCCACGCAGAGGCGCAGGTCCTGCTGGGCACCGCCGGCCGCTAGCCCCAGGTGCTCGATGAGCAGCGGCGGCCCCACGCGGTGGAAGGCGGCGGAGAAGAAAGCCCGCCCGTGGGTGTTGGTAGAGAAGAGCAGAAGGTCGCACTGGATACCCAGCGGGCGGCTCCAGCGCACCAGCAGCGAGCTCAGCATCTGCCGCTGCACGCTGATATTGCAGTGAGGGTCCTCGGCGGGCTGCGGACGCTGCTGCTGTTGCTGCTGTCCGGAGGAGGTGGGAGCAGAAGGGAAGGGCTCTTGGCTAGGGGCAGTCGACGTGCCCGGGCTGTCGGTGCTGCCTTCCTCCTTGCTTGCTGCCCCGTCGAGGTCCATCTCGAGGCTGGTCAAGGAGCGGGAGGAGGAGTTGACAGGGGGCAAAAAGAGCTCTTGCTCCTGCTCTTCCTGCCCACCGGCAGCCGCCGAGGGGCTCCAGCCCTGGCAGGGTGGCAGGCAGGCGGCCAGCAGGGCCGGGAGGAGCAGCAGCAGCATGGCATTAACTTAGAGCCGGAGAGGAGGAGGAACGGGAGGCTGCATGGCTGCCGGCTGCCATCTGCGACGGGAGGCACACGCTACTCTCGCCAAGAGGAAGGCAAGGAGGGTGGGGGCAGACGAGGGGGTGGNCCAGGCGGGAAGAGCCGCGCCCTGAGGCACCGGCGGCCAGGAGCAGCTCCTCTCTCCTCAGGCGTGGACTGCCCGTTTCCCAGCGCTGCTCCTCCGGAGAGGAGAACCGAAGGCTCCCAGCTCCGCCATCGCGCCCTCGGGGTCTGCCGTACCCTCCCTCCCAACTCGGGGTCAGGGGCGGGGGAAAGATGCTGGAGGCGGACAGCGCCCTGGGTGGAGGGTGTGGATGGGGAACGGCATCCAGGAATTGGCTGCATACACTTTCGTTTCGGCTTTACAGAACGGGAAAGGGGCTGGTCTGGCTTGGGGGACGGGAGTTTGAACTGACAGAGGGTGCTGTGGCTGGGACCTTCCAGCCACGCTCTGCAAGTCCAGGCTCGGCCCTCGGAGCAGCTGCCGCAGCCACGTGTCCGCAGCCGGGCCTGGGCTGAGGCACAGAGCAGCCCCCACAGGGGTGCAGTTGGTCCCTGTAGCAAAGATCTAAACGTGGAAGCTTTTTGCAAGCAACACAAAGCTATTAAGTGTGGTAGCTGTGAGACTTTTGGCTGTGTTTTACGAAAGGCTGCTTTATAAGCATGGTAGTTTATAACCACAATAGTTTGTAACCAAGCTAGATAACTTCAGCTTGTTACGTAGAATCACAGGATTATAGAATGATTTAGGATGGATGGGACCTTTAAAGGTCACCTAGTCCAACCACCTTGTAGTGAGCAAGTAATCAATAGAACTGAACTCTGTAAGGTGCTTCTTTGAGGTTGGCATTGGTGCCATGTCAGACACAATCCCATGTCAAAGCAACACTTAGGCACATTCTCCCTTGGAGAATGAGTTACTGTAATATCACTTTCAAGCCCTTCCAGATGAGTGAGAGGAGTGAGTAAATTTTAGATGTGCTATAATTCAATGTGAATGAAGACAGTGACTCTTTCTTTCAAAAAGAAAAAAGTGCCTACATATATCGTGATAAAGCCCAGTGTTTCTTGCCTTCTATTCAGAGACCTGAACACCCAAATGGACTTGTGTTTGCTCCGAAATTAGCCCAAAGGGCATTGTCTACCAGATGTCTATAGCTTGGCTATAGTTTGGCTTATTACAGAGAAGCATGCCTAATGAAGCTTTCAAAGCAAACTGTCCCATTCCAGTTCTGAGTTTTTGCTCAGATGTTACAATACAGTTAATATATTTTTCAGTGCTATTTTTAAAGAATTTTCTGATACTTTTCATTATCTCTTGAATCTGCCTCTACATGCATCTCCTGATGTCCTTTGTGATATCCACAGTCTCACCCATTTGTGTGTCTCTAAGCTTTTCTGTTGTAATATGTCTATAACCCAAAACCAGATTAAGAGAGGGCTAGCGTGTGACAAATAATGCTGAAACTGTGCAACCACTCATGCACAAATTACATGGCTTTGGGATGTTGGCACATAGGACTGGAAATGAAATTAAGTCTCATAAACAAGATTTAGCTCCTGAACACTGTTGCAGTGTGTGGGTGGCAAATGTTCTCAGGCAGAGCTTCAGTTCCTTTGGTCTTAACTTCTAGCACTCAGCTGAATGCAGTCAAGGTATTTGCAAAGAAGTTTGAGGAGGAAGAGCTTTTCCCCAGGAAAAGTTTCTTTTCCTGCAAGGAAAGATAACTTGCCACAGGAAGCCTAAATGTGTTTAGTATCATTTAGACTACCACAGCAAAGAAGTATAAGAGAGCAATTTTATTTCAGGCAGGAAATGCATGGGTGTCTCACGTCAATTCCTCTTCATCAAGGAATAGTTGAGCAAGTGGGTAGAAGAAAGAGAAAGTATGTTACATCATTGGTTGATAGCCACTGTCTAGCAGGACCCTATACAGTTATTTCATTTACAGGTCTATCAGATATAATTAATTTGCATGATTTCAATTCTTCAGAGAGGTTGCACCACACTTGAAAACTCTTTGTAAGTAGTATTAAAATATAGTTCTGTTCTGGGGTTTCCAGCCATAGATCACAAGTCATTTTATGGTTGAAGAGACTGAAGCATAAAGAGATCAGGGGCCAGCCAGAGGTGACCCACAAGTAACAGGCAGATCAGGATGTAAGTTTTGCAGGTTTGGTTCTGTAGATATAATTAGAACTTAATACACACTGTAAGTCACAGTAAAATTTGTCAATGTGGTAGAGGAGGTGTGAAGTGGGCCATAATGATGAAATTTTAGAAGGGAATAATGAGGTAACGAGACAGTAGGAGTTTCATGAGACAGGCTGCAGAGCTGTTGGGAGGATGAAGACTAATGGTAAAGGACAACCAGTCTTTAAGAGTTGCTTTAATGGCATTTTAATAAACATTTTTATTAAAGTATCACTTGTGAAATCCTTAAAGTAAGATGAAATCAAGAATTAAGTTTTTTTGCCCAAGTGCCATTAAAATTGAATCTCATGAGAGTTCTGTTTTACAGCCTGAAGTCTTATTGCAGCTGGTGGAAACTGACCCTAAGCAGGTACAGATTCCAGAAGAAAATCTCTCATTGAATTCACATCAAAAGCTCATGATCCTCAGGCTGTGTTTCTCAGTTCAGCAAACTTACATTGATCTGCACTGAGGAAGGGGAGTAACTGTGGAACTTACCTTGACAAAGGATGTGCTTTTGAGGTTGTCATTTCTGAAAGGAGTCGTATGTGGGAGAGAAGATGAGAAAGTAGCAGAGTAAAAGGTTGGATACTCAGCTGTAACATGACAGAAATATTTGTATGTGGAAAGACATCTACTGTCAATTACAGCAAAAAAGATGTTAGGAGCAAGTAACTGTAGCAATGTGTTACCAATCTCTGTTAAAGTGCCAGGTAAATAAGGAGAATTTCACAGTCAACAGCTGAAGAGGGAGGCAGGGTCGGGAGAAAGAAGTTGGTACTTGACTCCTCTCAGAAAAGAACAGTGTCAGTTCTGTGGAAGGAGTAGGATCCAATCATCCTGGGGATTGTTCTGAGAAGAGATACTTACTCCCTGCTGAGGAAAAGTGTTTCTGTGGTACAGTTTAGAAGGGTTAGTTGGCTAATGATTTCACAGCTGATGTGGGGGAAGCATCTTAGAGTAAAGTAAGGAACTGAGCTGATCATGTGATAGCTGTAGAACATGTTCTATGAAGAGTTATTGATAATCTGGTTTGCTTGTTGAGGAAGGAGCTAAAGGGTGTTTCATACTACCAACTGATGTGTTGCTTTGATTCTGAGCACAGAGATCAGAACCTTCACTCTCCTCCTTGCCTGATATTCTTGTGGATTTGTCAGAAATTATGTGTGATTAAACACTTAAAGGCCATTGAAGCTTCTGAAATGGAGAACAGAAGCTAGTTGGACTAAGTGGCTTGCTACTGCTGCATCATGTCAGAAGGATTTATCTGCAGAGAACAGAGATCATGTGCTGCACAGAACAAGCCAGGGGTTTGTGCCATTCTGTATATGGATATCAGAAGCCCTGACAAAGGAAACAGCCAGTTGGCAAGCAAGCTGAGAACAGAGACATAGTCACTCCAGAGAAGTCAACACCCCTATCTCAGCAAAGACATTAAGCTCATCATTTGACATGCATTTCTATCAGCAGCAGTTACTGCCTCCAACAGTCTTCTGTGCTGTATGGCAAAAGACCTATGAACTAGCTTGTCTCCCTCCCCTGTCGAACAGGATTGCTTCACAGTCCAGGTGTCTTGCAGCTTCCTAGGAAAGCAAGATTTTATATTTTATAGCTTAGTTTTGAAAGCATAGAGATACTGAGACCACATTGGATGTTCATGGGAGTGCCAAACCCACATCTACTTTGTGCAGACTAAGGCCAGACTTCTGCACCTGTCTCCCTTTTCTCTGCAGAGATAAGTAGCAGGAAGGCAAGCCCTAGAGCCATGTCAGAGCAGGCTGGGAAACACTCAGAGTATTTGCAGAATGAAATGCTTTCCAGGGAGCTGTTTTTCAATGTATTGTAGTAAATGTTTAGATTTTCCAGAGACAAACTCCTAAACCAGTCATTAAGGAATGCTGTTTTATATACAAATATTTAGCAGAACAATTCAATATGTAATCACACAAAATGTTTGTGCATTCCTAGTACCTCCGCAGCCTTAGCATTAATCAACCACTCCTTTGGCTGATACCTCTTTCTCTTCAAGAATGGCTGTGACACGCCAGGGCTTGCCCAGAACCCCAGGCTCCATTCAGATGTTCAGAACATCTGTGTTTCAGGAACACACAATCCTTTACACCTGGTCAAACCCACCCTACAATGGCCTTTAGCAACCTGGTAGAAGGTAGGTCTGACTCCTGCAATGTGTGTACCCTGGTGGGAACAAAGATGTTATATTGCCCTTTAACCCCATCTGATGATTGCTGGTCTCTCCATTCTTCCTGCCCAAACCATTTAATTTGGATTCATTAACAACATGTTGGATTCTAAGTTTGACAGTTTCAGTCAAGCTCCAACACTGGATAGGTTTACCAGTAAAATAATGTCAAGCAAAATAGGTTCTAGTTATAGCCAGGCTCCTGGACAATTAAATGTAAAATAAGCAAGTGTGGTTGTTACAAGATAAAATAAATATAGTCTGGGGCTGAATCTTGCCTAAGGTTCATTTTTGCCATACTGCATGGAAGATAACACAACCACAAAACATCGTTGATAACAGTCTGTATCCTAAAGAACTTTTTCCAGAACAGAGTCCAAAGGAGATGGTGTGGTACAGATCATGTGTGCAGCGCCTTAGCCAGGCTGCAGCCCTGACCACCCTCTGCCTCCATGTTACTAGCTAATGCTTCAGTGCTGTGTGATACGTGACAGGGACACTGGAAAGGAGTCTATAGCAGGAACTCCACTGGTTTCACTACAAGTTTTTGTCCCCAGTCATAAAGGGAAGTGTAGACTCCAGAAGCAGAAATGGAGGCTGCAGTTGGCAAAGTGAGGGTGGGTGGAAGGATAGCAAATATCAGGATTGCAATGAGGCAGAACTGAATTGTGAAGGGCTTTGAAAGTAACAACAGGGAGTTTGCATTTGGAGCAGTGAAAGAGAAGTGGAAAACTCAGTAATGTGTTCAGATGAAAAAGCTTGAGAGAGTTCCAGATGCTGTAGCCAGAGAGGAGGTTAGGGAAGATGCAAAGGCCTTGGCCAGGACTTTTGGCAGAGCATGCTGAGAGTAATTGTGATACTTTGGAGATGCTGTACGAAATAAACCAGTGATGTTTAAAGCACAGCAGTATCAACATCATCAGTAAAATTAACAGTAAAAGCTAAATTCCCTGTCTCTAGGCTGTGCATCCATATATTAGAATGAGGCTTCTAGAGCTGCTGTAGATGTAGGTCTGCAGGAGGAGAGACCCTTCAGTTGTCAAGAAGCTCTTGGGTACTTCTTGATATGGTTTGCACAGTAGTCATATGCATTCCCTTTTTTGGGAGCCCTTGACTGCTGTCCCTTCTCCCTCTTGAGGCACTTCTGCTGTGTATGAAGATGGGAAAAGAGACTCATCTGCCTCTGTGTGTCAGCAGAATCACATTAACTCTTTCAGTCAGGGTCAGTGCCAGTGAGTGGAGCTGAGTCACCCAAGCAGACATTGCTAGCCTGATGCCCACCCATTCCTTCAGCTGATCATTGTGTTCTAGGGTGTTCTTACCTTTCTTCCAAGAGAAGTCGGTTACATTTCCCATTCCACTCGTCAGTCCAGTATCATTATTGTTTGCAAACCAGCAGACAGTCTGAGTTTCAACTGGCAGGTTCAAAATACTGTCAGCTGTTTCTGGGTTAGGTGGGAACAAGATTTAAAAGGAAACAGAATGTTCTTCGTTTCTAGGAAGCATGCTAGTTCACAGTACTTATTTTCCCAGCAATAGCCACAATCTGTATGATGTTGCAACAATTGTGTGAGCTGTAATTAGGCACTCAAAACCCAGGACTAGTGCTCAGACGTCTCTGTGATACCTTTGCTAAAGTGAACTAGCTTAGTGGAAGTCAAGGAAGTCAGAACTTTAATTCCTAACTAAAGCAGTCTTGTCCTAATCCAGCAAAGTCAGCACATGAACGAGGGGAGTGATTGCTTTCAGCAGGACCATTGCTCTCATAAATGCTATTCTGTATGGTATCAAGGACTGTGGGATACACATGTAAGAACAAATACAGGTTTCAGCTGTTAAACCTGACATGCTGAACAAGAAGTAGAGGAACACAGGCCTTTCAGAAACAAAGATTTTCTATTTTCATGCAAATGTTCCCAATGTACTGAAGCAGAATGAGATGCTTAGATGTGGTATGAACAGCTTGCTCTCTTAGAGATTGGTATTCACTCAGCATTGCCTAGTCTTTCCATGAGTTAATAATCACAAAACAAGTAGGGAATGTAGCCTCTGATGTTATGTGCCTAGTTCTTCACTGAACTGAGCTGGTTTATAAGGTGTGCCTGGATTTTTACTGCATCTTGGCTTGATTCTGCAAATTAACAAGGGACACATATCAGCCCAAAGATGTGTATCTTAAATTGGTCTGTGGGATTTCTTGCTTAAATGCTACCATGTTTAATATTGTATGTGAATCCATCATCCTCATCATTGCATTTGCCTGTAGCCCTTTTCACTATGTCACTGTAAAGCACCTAGCACTGACAATTGCCTTTTTATCTTCTCAGGAAGACTGGTAGGTGGTAATCTGTCATAATTATATTTAGCATCCTCTTCTCGAATTCTAGCTATGAATGAAGCCATTGTTTCTCTTCTTACCTATACCTATACACTATGATCTATCCAGTCAACACACTGTGCTGGTAGAAATGGTCCCCTGGTTTCCAGGCTGTGGTATATATATTCCAAACCCTAGAGGAAGACTCAGTTGTCTGAGAAGGTGACATGGGCCGGTTTGTGCTTTTGGTCATATCTTACCTGTTGTAGCTAGATAAAGCTGTAGAGGTGAAAATAGGATTTAAAAATAATCCCCTGTATTCTTACTGCAGGTCAGGAAAATTTAATGAGTCTCTAGGGGATTTCCATGTGCAGTAACAGTCAGGGATGCTGACACCAGTGGACCACTAGAATAAAGAGGATAATCTGATCGCTTCTAATACTTTGATTAGACTTAATGCCTTAGGAGAATATTATTTCTGTTGTGTTGTCTGCATATCTGAATATTGAATTAGCTTTCACCCCTGCCATAAAAAACTCACTAGCTACATTTTCTTACTCATGCCAGATCAACAGTGTCTGCAAGCAGCAGATTAGACCAGAATGTGTTCTCAGCTTTGTGAATGTGTACCAGTGCAATGCCAGAAGAGAAAGGAGTATCTTCATCTCTCAGCTCAGGGAAGCAATTTGCTCAGAAATTTGGTTCAGGATTACCTGAATATCCTGTTTTAAAAGTTCTTCAATTTCCTTTCCATTAACTTTTGTTCATTCTTTTGCTGTTTGATTTTGGTTTGTGTCTCTTGATGCCAATGTCTGCTGATCTGTGTATTCCTGCCTAAAGATAAACAGATGTTGCACTCTGTGCTACAAAGTGATAAACGATTCACAGATCCTGGCTTTTGGGGTGTGTTTGAATGGATGTCGGAGCCTTAAATTTTTATGTACAGAACCATGTAATATGTACAATATAACAATATAGCTTTTCAAAAAACATCATTAATCTTGGACTTTCATCTCTATTTTCTGCTTCGGCCTGTCATCATCCCTGTACAGTTTTTGCTTTCTGCTATGATGATGTCAAATCCTTGCTCAGATGACTGAACCTTGAATCATGTGCTTAGAGCTTATGGAACTTTCCCCCCGCAGCAGGAGTTTTCTGCCTGCAGTGTCTGAATCAGTGCTTCCAGTCCTCCTCTTCTATAATTTGCACCTAACAGTTCTTGAACAGTGTAACTGGGACTCCAGGTTAAATGTCTCTCACTGTGTAAAATGACCAGTATAGTTTATTTTCACTTTCTGCCAGCAACCCTGCTTAAATGGACATACTGGATGGCTAGTCTCAGGAGATAAGGAGCACATTTCCAGGTTAGGGACATTTCTATCTCACTTCTTCCTGCTTATAGCCTACAAATAGGAGGACAGATTTGGTATGTCAACAGTGGTAAGAAAACTCGAGACATTTGTGTCTTACAGAGAAAAATCACGTTATAGGGTTGAAATTGGGAAGAAGTATGGAGCATAAGCCTTAGTCAGTCTGCCAGAATTTTTGGGTTTTATGTGGTTGGAGGAGGTGGGTATTAGACTCTCCAGCTGTTCTCCCTGTTGTCAAGTACACTGGTAACTGTTTTTCTCTAGAGATTTTTTAAATGCTGATGCTATTTTTGTTCCATAATTTTATACTCTTGAGCACACACATAAGGAACAAAATGAGTTTAATAAATAGGACTTACTGAGGCTTTGCTGATTAGTGAAGGTGAATATGGTTAATTGGTTAGCATTATTTTCTTATTCAAAATAGTGCCTTAAGCATCACACATTGACATGATACAGTATAGAGATTTCTCCAGCAGTAAAATTAAATTATATAATTTAATCAAAGTTCTACACATAACTTGAATCTGAGGCTTAACTGACAAAGAAGGACCTTGTGACAGCCCATTATACTGGAAGGAAATTTGACACGAGAGCAAAACTGGAATTTCTTGTGTCACTATTGAAAAGAAGAGCTTGAGGTATGCTTGAAAATGGCATCTTCAAAGGCACAGTCCAAAATCAACTTCAAGGCAGTGGAGCTTCTTTTAGGAAAATCCTTACTTACTATGATCAAAACTGGTTTGGACTGAGACCTCTTCCACAGGAAATTCTGACATTAAATAAATGAATATAAAATAATTCTTCAATAGAAAAGTGAAATTTCCCAGGAAATTAAAATTCTAAAAATAATTGTTTCCAAGCTACTATTGTATGGATTTTGAAGAGCTGGCTTACTGCTATCATGTCAATAACAAAACCTGTTTTATGTGAACTGTACTATCTTGATAATTTTGCTTAGATTTTTCACCAACTTAATGTCTCAAATGTCATATGCCTGCACTATTATGTTTATATGTTATCTAATATTATTTAATATAAAATATTAAAGACAACAAATATAAAAGCCCCCATCAAGCAATGACATCAAAAGCAGCTGTATTTTATTAAACTAAGCATTTCTACAAGATCACAACTAAGCTAAAAGGGTTAGAGGGTTACATCATTGAAAACTGAACTGGAAAGCAGCAAATTGTCCCAGAGTGAAAAAGCTATCAACAAAGGTACATTTTGTGCCACCTTTGCAGACCAGGACTTTGGTTCATTTACACACCTAACACTGCCCTGTTTATTTATGTTCTTAGAAAAATACTTTGCAGAGATTTTACTCCTGGACACTCACAGATTGTCAGATTCTTCTAGCTGTCCTGATAGACCATTCCCAATGTGCCAGGGCTACAAAGAGATGTGGCTATGAATACTAAACAATTAATTCAAAAGGCCAGGTTTTCCTCTGAATACAGGGTTTACATTAACTGCTTGCTGATTTTTTTTAACTGACTGTCAATTTTGCCAGTTATTTTCTGATTAAGATACATAAGAGTGGAGAGGCTTGAGGCCATAAATTTGATTGCAATATGGCCAGACACCTGCTGAAATAGTGTTGTCCTCTATGATTTCAGTAGTAATGTTTTGGGGTTATTTTTTTCAGCTACTAGAAACCGCTTTTGAAGTCAAATCCATTGAAAAAGTGTTTGCTTCGCAGGAAGTATTTGCTCCTGAGTCCCTCAGGGACTGTCAGCACTGAATGAACAGCTCCAGGAGCTCAGCACTGAAGATGATCATTGTTTGTATAAATGGTATACCTGTAGTGTTACTGCATTTGGATCACAGACTCATAGAATGGCGTGAATTGAAAGGGACCTTTCCAAAGGTCATCTAGTCCAACTCCCATGCAGCAAGCAGGGACATCTTCAGCTAGATCAGGTTGCTCAGAGCCCTGTCCAGCCTCACCTGGAATATTTCCAGGGGTGGGGTTTCTACAACCTCTCTGCAAAGAACTTACAAAAGGCATTATGGATGATAACTTTGGCAGTGCTTTTATATAAAAGGAATGTTATGCTATTGTTATTGTCCACAAAACAATTCCAAAGTTGAAAGCCTACATCTGAGGCAGGATGACTCTCTCTCTTTCTATATATATATACATTCACACATATATAGATAATGTTATGTTCACATCAAAACTTCTCTTTCACTTTCCCATTGAGTTTTCTCTATGAAACAGACTCAGACACACACTAAGCAATGTTAAAACCCATTGTAACAACTGAGGCAGTTCCTGGCCCTTGATATTCTGTCCCCAGGATGGGCTAATTCTTTGATCAACTTGTCCAGTAACTGGATAGAACAGGGTGCTTCCCTCTGCCACTGCTTCCTCCCATTTCTCCCTGTGGCTGCAAGCTCCTGCGAATATGTCCTGCATTTTGCTCTCTGTGAGTGTATGGAGTTAGACAGGATCATTGGATCACTTTATCCAGCCCACCTGCTCTAATCTGGGTCAAGAAGAGCAGGTAGTTCAGGGCTGTGTCTAGTCAGATTTCAAACCTCTTCAGGGATGGAGACTCTCTAGGCAACCTATGCCAGTCTTTGACCACCTGTATTTAAATGGAATTTTATGTATTTCAATGTGTGCCTATTGCCTTTTGTCCTTTAAGTGCTACAACTCTGTGGATACCACTACAGCACCTAGCAGAATGAGAACGAGTCTTGGTGGTGGCTGTAGGTGCCTCTGTAGTCCAAAAACCCTGTAGAAAAGTAACAGTAACAGTCATGCAAGTTTTCTCTCTCTAGAATTCCCAGAGGTTTTCAGTACTTCTTAATTAAATTGAATAAATAATTAATCTAACACTACAGACATTGTTTGAGATGAGCTCAGTGTTGGTGGAGTGGCAACTAGGAACATCACCACACAGGGACAGTGTGATCCTCCTTGGTCGCTGGAGCTCCTTCTGTGCAGCCAGAAAGGGAAGCAGGGAGAGAAGGACAAAGTAAGCCTCAGGTGCTGGAGTAATGATACCTTTGCAGCACCTAATGACACCTGCAGCCCACTTTGGGAGCTGGAGGCTCTGCAAAGTAGGTCAGCTCAGGATTCCTCTCTCCCCATCCTTTGCCTGAAGTTTGCCATAAAGGTGAAACTGAGCTCTACTTGTCAGGAGAGAATGAAATGATCCCTAAGGTTAGCAAAGCACTCGGAGACCCTTTGGGAAGAACAGTGCTACATAAATAGAAACTGATTCCTACGGGTTATTAATAGGTGTATTGGCAAAAGTAATGTGCCAGCTACAAAGGGAAGATCATTCTGAATTAAATTACCATAATTTTTTTCATTGCTGTCGCTTTTCAGGAGACCTGCTAGCAATGACAGGTTGAATAAGAGACAGGGGTTGTGTGGGCCAGAAGTGGGAATAGAGAAGGAGACTAATTATATCTTTTTTAACCTTTGCATGCACCTGGGCAGGACAAAAATGAGTTATGCAAACCAGCAACCGAGCTGCTATCCCAGTGGAGGCTGCAAAGTGGTGCCCAGGTCATCCAGAAACATGATCTAAGCTGTCCCATTTCTTCTGGATCTAACCACTTGACAAGTCATTAAGTAAAACAGGTATTTTCCATATGCTTCACCTAAGGCTCATGTAATTATCCTATGGACAAACCCAAACAGATTTAACCTGATTGCTCTTACCTCCACAATGCAGAGGATGAAAGGCAAGCACTGATGTGGTATGCGTAGCATCCTCCAGTGTACCTTTTGAAACCTGGGTTTAACAGGTTAAAGATGATGACACTGCTTTTACAGTCACTCAGATGTATCATTTGAACACTTCATTGTGTGGTACTTATTGCATGTTGTGATATGAAGACTTGTTCAGAGATCAGAGACTGATGGGAAGATGTAGAGGGACCTCTAATACTTTGTATTGCTCAGCAGAGTAGCAGAAGTCTGACCAAAAAGGGAAAGATCCTTTTTGCTGGCAGCCCTTATGGACAAACAGAGGAATATGTTCCCATGAAATTACAAGTCTCTGTTTGAAAAGTCTCTGACTTTCTTCTCCAAAATTCAGTTCAAACCACAATGTAAGCTATGTAGTCTACTGATATCCTATAGCTCTACCACTTTAAACGGGTTTTGGCATAAACTGGAGTCATACTCCAAGCAAAGAACAGACTGCCCAGAGAGGTTGTGAAGTCTCCTTCTCCTGAAGGTATTCAAAACTTGCCTGGACATGTTCCTCTGTGACCTACTCTATGGGATCCTGCTCTGGCAGGAGGGGTTGGACTAGATGATCTGTCGAGGTCCCTTCCAACCCTTAACATTCTGTGATTCTGTGAAAGGATTTGACCCTTCAGTCTTGAATTTTTCTGAACTCTATTCCCACAATTTTGCAGTGTCATCTGTGCCCCACACCAGATTAAAGTTGTCTGTATCATACAAAGGGCTTGTTATGAGCAGAGTGGTTTATGTTGCTCTGTAACACTTCAGCCTGTTAGCTGTTTTCTGTCTGAGCTCATCAGAATTGAACTCTGGAGACTGAGTGACTTCGAGAATCTGAACCCAAACTTCACTCAGTTTTCTATTAGTTCTCTATCTCTAATTTGATCCAGTACAATATTTATTAACTGAGTGACTCAGGACACTAAAAGGCTTTAAAACTTGCAGCCTGAGCCACATTATCTGGTTCAAGAATTTTAGCTTCTTGGTAGAATGTAGACTACATGTGCACATCTCCTCTGTTCAAGGAGACTGACTTTTTTTGTTCTGGGCACCAACAGAGCCTTTGCACTTCAGCCATCTTCTCAGGTAGGATTTTTAATTAAAGTTATAGCTTATCTCAAGGAAGGGTCCAGAAAATATCTGGATCTTTTCTTCCTTTTGTCAATCTTCTGCCCTAGGCAAGGAGATAATGAACTAGTCACTTCAAAGTGCTCACCATAAGCTAATTTATTTTGTTGGAGTTTGGAGTTTGAGGACTAGTACAGACTGGGGATTTCTCCTGGAAATGACAGAATATTTTGAGCTGACTGGAAAGGCAATGTTGTTTTCTCCTTTAGTTCTTAAGCAGAAAGGAAGGCATCAGGAGCCCTGCAGAGTTTGTGAAACCTAAGACAGTCTTCACTGTACTAACATTGATGTCAAACCTCCTGTAATTCTCCAAAAGAGAGGGATTTGCGTTCATACCATATTACATGTTTATGACTATACTTGGGAAAATTTACATGACCCAGAAATGTTTGCCAATAGGTAAGGGGATTTGCTGAACTTTGGATGGATCTCTGTTACAAATTTTTGATGATTTTCTGCAGTCCAGTTTCTGCTTTTTATGCTGATTCTTGTAATGAGACACGTCTTCTCGCCTTCACCTCTTCTGTAGTGTACATAAACATTTATTTAGTGTACATATATCTAATTACTTTTTTACTTAATGATTAAATTAAGTTGTATGAATTCAGTAATATCTCATTTTTGCCATCAGATTAAGTCCTGCTTTTATTTTCATACTCCATTCTAGGAGTACGTGGTGTACTTATTTTTGGCAATACACTGACACCTAAGTCAGTGTTACTTAATTTATAACATACCCTGGATATATTCTGGTGCATTAAACAAAGGAATGTCTTCACAACCTCTTCTGCAGACAAATTATAGAACCATCTGAGTGTCTCTATTCGAAACATTCTTTCACTCTAGCCCACGCAGGGCATTCAGCTCCTTTGATAACACTCCCATGTGGATTCTGGGTAGCCACACTGCAAGGGTTCATGCTGTGCTTGTTTTAAGGAACAAGCTTGATTTTGAACTTTAAGAAGGTGCAAATCTTTTCCTGTGCTTACAATAGTTACCTTTGGCTTGCAAAAGGAGAAACAACATAAGAAATGCCAAAACCAGAGAGATTTGCTGGATACAAAGTGTATCATTTCCAAGAACCCAAATACGTAAAAAGCAGATAATTGGTAGCTGAGGACATCTTTTTGTAGCTCACATAAACCCTAATTATTCCAAATGTCTTTATTTTCCTATTATTAGGAGCTTGATATGTGTAAAATAGTGTAAGAGCTTAAAATGTTGTTGTTACCAAACAACTATAGGACATGTGATTAAAAAATCTTATTGCTTTGATAAGAATGTGTAATAGCCCTATTTATATATTGATATATATGTCCTTATCCAATATATATAAAGAAACTTATTTTTTAGTGGCTGCTGAGGAATTTCATTCTATTTTCATTCCTTTTCTAATAAGCAGACGTTTTCTTATTCAGTGCAGGCAAGTTGCATTGGCATGCTTGGCAGAGGTTCACTTCCTCAAAGGTATTTAGGCAACTCTGATGTCAAAGAGCATTTCTTACCTAAAATATCACAGAGGGGATGGGCATAAACTCTGCACCTAAAGTACAGGATGAAATCATGTAGCCATGCTTCAATTCCACTAAATTGGGTGGCATTCCCCCATTTACAAATGGCATATTTTGGTCTGATAACTATCTGCCATAGTTGGTAAAAAAAGGGGCAGGGGAAAGAAAGCAGGGGTGAGGCAAAACAGAGGACGAAAACAAAGAGAATTAGAATTCCAAATAAAAGGGGAATTGATTCTTTAAGGATTGGAAAAAGCTGAAGAAAGAGTAAGAAGAAAACCCAGGTGGGGTCAAAGAAAATCCCCTGCAAGACTAAAGCTGAAAAATAACATTTTTAAATGTTACCAATTATTTTCAAGATGTTATCAGCCATTGCTAGTTTGTTGTCATGGGGAGAAAAAAGCATTACAGCATCAAAGGAAACAAGGAATGTAATGAAGAAAGAAATTAGAGGAGTAATTTGCATCTATTTGGTGGTACAGTCTTCAGAGACACTTCTGTTAATTAGAAGGTTTGAGCTGTACATATTAGAGTACTGAGAGGCTGGTGGAAGTCTCCAGAGATGTTTTGAGGTAGCAATTTACTGAAAGAGTGGTTAGATATTGGAATAGGCTGCCCAGGGAGGTGGTGGAGTCACCATCCCTGGAGGTTTTTAAGAAGAGGATAAATGTGTTTCTTCAGGGGATGATTTAGGGGTAAGAGTAGTGTAGGGCTATCGGTTGGACTAGATGAGTCCTTTCCAACCGTAATGATTCTGTGTGTAATTTGGATAGTCACAGAACATTTCTATAGCCTTACAATTTATCAGCAAAATAAGTTATTTTTCCTTCATCCCTCAAAACTTGGAAGTCAATGGGGAAAACAACTATCCTCATGCAGGAGCCTGTTTCTGTGAGCAAATTTAATACGGAAAAGCTCATATTTTCCTCCAGAACTTTTGATTAGATGATGGTAATGGCACACTCCCTGTATTCACTGGGGTCTGACTATATTTGAGCATACCCAGCCTTAGCTGTGACCATTTGTTCTTCTCTTGTATTGTGGGTTTTATTCCTTCCTTATTATACATTTGTGAGTGTTTAGAGGTCTAGATATCTGTTCTGAAATAAGTAAATAAATAAGAAAATGCATAAAGGGATGGAGAGAGTAATTCCCTGCTCCACTCAAGTCAATGTAGACAGAACAGCAAGCAAATTTAGCACACTTTCTGGTAGTGTTTTCTTAGGTGGACTTTTTTTTTATCATTAGTATCTAAAGTTTCCAATGGCAAAAGATGAGCACTGGAACTCATACATTTTATGAAACCAAAAAGAGTCTTTGATTTGGGAGTTGGACTAGATGACCTTGAAAGGTCCCTTCCAACCCAAACCAAGCCATTCTGTGATTTTTAGAGACTTCTTTACATGTAGCAGTTCCTCTGAAGCTGATATTTGAGTGAAACTTCATTAGTTTTTCTATATTTTTTTTTTCATCCCTTGTACAGGAATTTCCTTCAGTCTAAATGCTTTTTCCTTCATTTCTGTCTTCTATTTCCTTACATCTGGGACTTTCTCTGGTCCCCAAGTTCTCCTTTCCCTGGGTGTCTGTACCTTCAGGCACTACCCTGTCCCTGCCCCTTTCCTATTCGCCCAGCTACATTCAGTAGGTGGATAATTGCCTGCAGCCATTTCCCTTGGAAAAAACACTTTCTTCCAGTTCAATCTCTTATCCCTGCTGGAGCCAAATTGAATCACAGGGTCTAAAATTACCCCTGAGGACAATCCCACAGAGGTAAATACAGTGGATTTTTGTGTGTGTGTGTTTTCCTTATGTTTCAAAGAGGATTTTTAAAAAATCAACTTAAATATATATATGTTTTCAAAACATATTTTCATTGAAAAGTATGAAGGGAAGTGTTTATTTATTCCCTTTAGCTAATATCTATTCTTTTCACACAGCAGCTGCACCAAATACAAAAAAATGGGGTTTTAATAAAACAAGCAGACTACTTTCACAGCATACTTGCTTTTCCCCTCGTTACCAATCTTTTACTGTAACCATGGATCTATCTCTAATGTCATGTTTTGTGTGTAGTAAACTTTATGTTGCTGAAAAATCTCTGACTAAACTTTCCTGGAAGTCTTGACTGAAGATTGTTCAAAGGATGTAGCTGAAACAAAGAGGTGTTTCCACCATTCCATAAATAAACCCTCCAAAGTGTAAATTGTGACCATTTCTTCCTCCATCTGAACACTTCAGGCTTTTAAGAAAGCTGCTTTTATGTAAAATTAGAGAACTGCCTCCATGACATGATTCTCTGTTTCTCTTCAGCATTAGTTGGGCGTTAGTTGTTCTGGCTGTAAATAGACAGGCACAGATGGTACCACAACTCTCTGAGCCTCCACACATCTTGCACTGCAGGGATTTTTGTTATTCTTGTTATGTCTCTAGCAGCTCCTACTCATTCATTGCAGTTTGTTGAGAAGAAAGAGGGAAAGCTAAAGAACAATCAGTCCCTTTCCTCTCTAAATTGCTGAAGGCTTTATACAGGACAGCAACGTTCATTTTGACTTCTTTCTTTCGTAGGGGAATGCAGCCATGAGCTCATCAATGAAGCAAAATTTCTGCCAGGTGAAGTCAGTACTCCCCGAAACAGCTTACCAGAACTAGATGCCTCAATGACATTAAAGTGCGAGAGCCAAATGGTGCATTCTCTCTGAGTGTCCTGCAGCTCTGACCACCGCACCGAAAGAACCATGACAGAAAAGCTTGCATCCTGAAAGACTGACTTGGTGCACAGCAGTAGTGTTTGCAGGAAAACAGGCTAGAGCAATAAGCAACACTGGATCTGGAGAGGGCATGGGTAAGAAGAACATAATAGGGTCATGTTCCTCCCCATGCGCATCATGGAGAAGGTAAAATGGATGCTGCTCTTTAGTCTTTCATATAACAGAAGAACAAGGTGTTAATTTAAAGGAACAAATTGATACAAGAAAATCAATTTTATAGAGAGTGCAGTTAAAATCCTATAATAACCATTAAAGCAAATAACATATTGAGGCTATAAAAAGGACTAGATGTTTGTATAAATTATTGAAGTATTCATTTATATTTTCTCTATCCCATCTAATGTAAAGCTGTAAGCTTCTGTGTCTCTAGAGAAGTCACGTTACTAGAACAAGGATAGGAAGCAGTCTCCATTCCCTGCTAACAGGCGAATGTACTATTTGTTTATTAATTTTTTTTTCATCTTCATCCTCTACAGACTTGGGGAATGGAAGAATCAGTGACATAGTAATGGGTGGACCATTCACCTGCTCCTTGACAGGTATTCCTGCACTTTTACCAATGAAGCTACTAATGAGAAGAAAACTGGTAAAGGTTAGCCGGTGTGTTTATGAGTAGCTTACCTTGCTCCTGGACCTCAGGCTGCTGGTATAAACCTTTGTAACATTTTCTTCATTAGTAAGCTTTTTCAGACACATTAATTCCACAACAGTAGATAGAGGAGCAAAATCTGTAAATGCAGAGCAAATCCCTTTTATTTTTTTTTCCCAAGGAAAGACATCAAAACAGTAGCAAGCACAGCTGTGAGCTGTGGTGAAATACAAACATAATCCACAGGGTTTCAGAGTCAGGGGACAGTTTGCTTCCTCTTCATCCACCTTGTTTTTATGACTCCAAAGTCGTTCTCCAGAGCACCATAGTGATACAGCTCATCTTTATACAGATACTGCTGCAAAAGAAAAAAGGTCTCCTCTTACAGGGAGGTTCATCCATGTAACCAGCCATGGGTGGTCCCCAGACCTCTGTGGGTAAGCAGGAACGCTGTCAGCAGGTGTCCTCATTTGGCCAAGGCCACCACACACAGACTCCTGTTCAGTGCTGCTCTGCTTGGGAAGTTTATCTACATCTGCATTTATCACTCCATCACAAGCCCTATCTTAATCAAGGCTGCAATAACTGGTAACACAGGACAGGCTTGCAGGAGAGGACAGTGTGATGAAAATAGTGGGAGAAGGAACATCACATCTCACCTCTTTTTTAATGAAAGGATTTACTGAGAACAGTCCATCAAAAGGGCTAGACATGTAAGTGATAGATTAATTTCCTAGAATTGCAGTGTTTCAACAAGAAAAATGAAAAGCATCTTAATATTAAATAGAAGCTGTGACTGTCGTGTAGAAATAAATCTATGACAATCTGACATGGAAGCAGTTGAAGGCATGAAAAGCCTGATGAGATTATAAATAATATCGTATATTGCATTACACCATGCTCATGAAATTTGTGTTTCCTCAGCTACTGAATATAGACAGCTATCAGTTCACCCCTTATCTGCTGCAGACTTTGGCTCTCTCTTAGCTCCCCCATAAATGACACAGTTTGAACACCAACATGTAGAAATGGGAGACGTCTCGTTTCTCTGCAGATGCCAATGTATGTGGCAGATTTGGGTGAAATCCTGACTGCATGAATGGTTCAAGATACCAAAATGTGTTGGAAAAGGCGAGTACAGTTGCAGTTCTTTGCAAGTTTGATGACAAATAAATATGTAATTCACCTGAAGTTTATGGAGTAGTTAATGCTGGTACTTGATTTGTTCAAGCCTTTCTGCAACTATTTTTTCCTGGAGACTGCAGCTGCTTCCAGGGAAGCTTGCAGGCATCTTGCTGCAGCATGCAGGAGGTGGTCAATTCCTGCATGCCTGGTGCCTTCCAGTTAAAACGAGCTGCCTTCCTAGAATACATGCATTAGCTGGGCACACACAGTTAGGATCAGTACGGAGCTGCAGGGGAAAATTTATGGTCATCAGCATCCAGTGTCATCTAAAAGCAACTCTTGCAGATCTGTGAGGCACTCAACTGTTTGTCTCACCAGCATGTCCTACTTTGCCTTTCAGAGTGACCTCTGTTGAAGAAAAAGCCTGTCATCTATCATGCAGTACCAGGCAAGGATGGGACCCAATAGAGGTTTGCTTGGAGGCTGTAATGGAGATTTTTAATAATATTCCTAGCTTTTTTTGTGACTTCTGCCATTCAACACTGAGTTCTGCCAATGAATAGAACAGTGTTAGAGCCAGGTATGGACCTGCCATTTAAACCCTAATGCTTTGCCACTAGATGCTTGCAGGAGTTGCTAGGTAACCATAACCTGCTCATAGCTTGTGCGAGCAAGAGAGATACTTTTGATGGTGTCATGTTTCAGATCCATATTTCATTTCTTAAAAGTTTTCTCTCTGTTTCTACAAGAACAGGTGTGGGGAGTTCCTCAGTGAAGCAGAACTTCCCTGCTCCATTGTGCTTATGCATCTTACTTTCACTCTTGCAAAATACTGTAATAAAGCAGAATTGGCCAGGGCTTCTCAGAGTGTGATTTTGGGGGAGAACTTTTAGCTATTCAGGCCTCTTTTATTTTCTAGACACCAATTCAAAGGCTAACCCCTTGGAAACATAGACAACTTCATTGGCTACTCCGCTGCCTATATCTGAACAAAATGATGGCTTACTCAGTAGAAAGATAACAGGAGTTTTGTGATTCTGCTTTTCAAGAACACAAAAATCCAAACATTATGTGGCAGAAATGGACTGAATCTGGGAGTTAGGCCCCTATCAATACTGACTACATGCCTAACTTTAATATTTTAGTTAAAGTCTAAATACGCCAATGTGTAACATTACAGGTGTGTGTAGTATATCTTTGACAACGCAGATGAGAAAAACTTCTCAAACAAGATACTTTGAACATGCTGTGGTGAGTATGAGCAAGATGAGCAAGAAATCACAGAGCTGTGGGAGATCTAGCAAGGCTGGTCTTGAGAGATCTTTGCCCTAAACCTGAGCTGAACAAAGTCTGCAAGGTGTGTATAGCCTTGTTCCTAAGCCCTACGGGGTCACACACTCAAAGCGTGGTGTTTCTGGAGGCTTTCAAGGTGGCTTGCTACCCATATGGGAAGGCAGGTCATGAAGGCAGGTGACTGGCTGTGAGTCTGTGTTTGACTCCCACTGAGGCTCTGCAGAGGCATTTGTCATTTTTCTGGTTTCTTCCTCCAGCCTGACCTATCTGTTTCTCACTGAGAGTCATCATTTTGCTTGGAGGTCATCTGTTGGGTGGGAGGCTGTCATCTCTGAACAGGCTGGTCTTCTTGTCTCCCAGTCTTTTTCTTCAGTGGCCACTGTGTGGATTGGCACCATCAGGAGCATCATGCTACAGCAAGAGCTGGTGCAAGCAAGGAGAAATCAAACCCTCTCTCCTCTCCTCCAGCTTGTAACACCTGCATCCTCTGGGAGCTACTGCCTTCATCCTTGACATGCCTAACTCTATCTACAGGTTGTTCTCTCCCTGTCTGACTGCCTGATTCGATCTTTGTTTTCTTTATCACTGTCTCTTGATGTCTTTCTCCCCATACTCTCTCCCTGTGTGTGTGTGAATTCCTAATCAGTACTCCCAGGCGTGTGCTGGGCTGGGCTGCTGCAGCAACTAGCTAACATTTGGAGAGCACTGAGCAGCACCGTCTCCAACATGCTATTTTAAGATGTGCAGTCTTGATCACATCTACCAGGCTACCTGGCAGGAAAGGAACTGAGGCAGAGTATAGGGCTGACATTCCCTAGGCTCTAAATGAGTGCTGGTATTAAATGTACTCTTTAGCTCAGGGAAGATCATTTTTTGCAGAGAGCAAGCTAACTGGCACTCATTAGGAGAGGCACAGTCCAGTGGGAAAGATATGCCCCACTGCCAGCAAGTGCCTTGGTATCTTTACCTATTCAGAGTAATTAGACAAGAACCCTGAGATAAACTGTAGGAAACCTTTCTGCTTTGTGTTACCTCCATAGAAATCATTGGGATGATTTGCATAAATATGCAAGTGGTAATCAAACCTGGGGAGTTTAGCTAGTCTACAGTCTTTTTTTTTTTTTTTTTGTACATGCTATGCATACAAAGGAAACAGATTTTCACTCTGTTTAAACTGCACAAGGCCATTGAATTGAGCAGAGACCAAAGTAATGGAAGACACATTTTGATCCCTTGCTTCTTGGTATTGTACCTCTCTCAGGACAGAATGCAGTTACTGCAGATCTACTGGTCCACTGGTAACAGCACTGCTCTTCTGCCTGCAATTTTCCATCTAGTTGAAAGCAATAAATAAATGAGGACTATTACAATTGCCAATCTTGTTAGGAGACTTTTCTTTCATGTATATTTTACATACCAAGACACTCTGCTAAATCTAATTTACAAGCAAGAAAGAGTCTGTGAAGAATTAAGTGACTGAGATGCCTCACTCTTGACATTTTCATTTTGTTTTCTGCTTGATTCCCTGCTTGTTCTGATGTTCAGACCAGAGATTAACTCACACACCACAAAGCTTCCTGGTATTTTATAGAAAGGCTTTTGTGCAGCTGTCCAACAATGACAGAGCAGAGGGCTCCAGAGCTTTACAGAATAATCAAATATGTAACTTCACCCATGTCAGTTTGTGTATCGTTAAAACTGGGAGCGAAAGAATTGATGATTTTTCAGAAGAAGTGAAGTAAATGAAGACCAACCTAAGAACTGAACCAAAATGAGGAATTAAGTATCATTCTCTTAATTACCTGACACAATCCTGCCATTTTTGTTTTAATAAATTACTTATGTGCCTGCTAAAAGAAAATCAATTACATAGAATACTGCTAAGTATTTATTGAATTGTCAAAAAACCCCATCATTTCCCAGTAACACAGTGAAATATTTATGACTTACGACTACTGGTGATACATTCTCAAGGCAGATGATCAGATTGTACATAAAGCACATCAGGCATTGGTAGTTTAGGAAGGTGTCATTAAAGTCCACAGTTTTGAGGGGCTCATAACTTTCTGATGCTGTCACTTTGGGGAGTGAAGTTTTTGGTCCCTTCCCAAAGATGATTCCTTTTAGATGTTCATAATCTTTCTAGCTTCACATCTACATTTGAAGAACACGTTATATCAGCATACTGTTATGTAGGATTAACAGTGGTATCTGCTGATGAAAAAGGCATGGTGCTACAGGATAACGGGTGGGCTTGAGAGAGTACATGTAACTCAACATTTCAAATGTTGAGGGCTAACAATAAGTACTTCACTGTACAACTTAATGGTGGCAATCTGATACAGTCTTAGAAGGAAAATATTTTTCAGTGAAGAAAAATTTTTATGCTTTGTTGATTTGAATAATGTGATTTTTCTAAACTAGTGGCATGTTAGTATATGTTTAATAAAATACTGCAGAAATTTTAAGCAGTGTTTAAGAGTATCCTCTCTTGGGATTTAGGTTTTGTTTTTCTCCCAAATTTTGTATTCTGTTCTCATCTCCTGTGCACTGACAGTTTGTAGAAACAGTTATGATTTATTATGTTCTAAAGAAAACAGCTTACCAGGATAAAGACATATTAGCATCAGCTGCTTTTTAGTAGTTCAATTTCTGTTTACATTGTGACAGTTAGTTACATTTTTGTTTTTGTAGGAAAAGCCATGTCTGCCCTGGCCAATGCAGCACAATCTTCAGTATTTCTGTGACGGCTGTCCCCAGTGCTGAGGAGCCATGTGAGATTGCCTTGGCTGTGTGTGGTGGGTTTAAGGGCTCTTCCCAGCCCCCCACACACAGCAGGTAAAGGAGAGACTGGATTGGAAGTTGAAAACTAAGAACTGCTTTAATAATAATAACAGATATAAAGGAAACAAATATAAACAGGTACAGGACCCAAGATACTGAACCGTCCCGATGCCAGCTCCCAGTGGAATCAGCACAAGCAGTCCAAAGCAGTGAGATAGCACCCGTAGGTTTCAGCACAGGCAGACAGCACGCAGCTCGGCCGAAAGTCCCAGCAGGAAGGGAGCTTCCTCGTGGTCCCAAACAACAAAAGTCCCCCGGAGAAACCCAGCATTCTCCCCCCGCTCCCCCGGAGGGGGGTTTGCAGTGTCCTCAACTCAGGAATTTCAGGTTTCTTAAAGGGACAGTTCAGGCAAGGTGTGTGTGGGGGGGGGGATAACTAATAACAGTACTATGTATGTGGTGGTGGAATATCTTTTAGAAAATACAGTTACTGAACAGAATTAATTCTGTTCTAATCCAAACCATAACACTGTGGAGCACTTCAGCCTTACTCTGTCCACCTCTGGCTGGTGGAGGCTGGAAGCATGATGAAAGCTGCCTCTCCTCACCTGCAAGACATATGAATGCTTCTCACTACAGAAAACTGACGCTGTGAGATTAAAACAGAAGTTAAGTGCTCTTTTTCCTAGCTCCAAACATTGTTCACTGCTCTTTGTTCAATGCAAAGCTCTTCCATAGGGGCATCTGTCCCCCCTGGCACACATCCCTCCAGGGAGCTCCAAATCAGTGGTTTTGTACACCAACAGCCACCACACAGGGCTGAGGGAAGTACTGCACACAGACAGCGTGGGCATGCCATGATGCTGCCACTGCTACTTGAGGCAAGAGCTGCTGCTGAAGCTGGCAACGGCCTCTGAGGAAAATGATGATCGGTTGCATTTTATTTTTATACCCTTTATCTTTACACTTGATAAAGGAACAGCTGCTTCTAAGCTCACTTTTAAATCCTGGTATGGCAACCTCTCCAGCATTGTGGATGCTATCCTTAATTGGCCAATAAGACTCAAATGCCAGCTACTATCCTTATGGCAACTATGTGTGGTGTTAGTTATTTGTCTTTCTTTCTAGCTGTTTAATTTTCACAGTAGCAATTGGGGCTTAGGAGTCAGAGAAAAACTCTGCAGTCGTTTCTCTAGCTAAACACTCAAGATTCACTCACAAGAGGTGTGCAGAGAATTGTTCAGGGCTTCTTTGATGCTAAAGGTTTCATTTCCAGAGACTGTCACATGGTGATGCAAACTGTCAGGGGAATTTAAGCACGGGTGATTAATGCACAGTTAGGTAACCTGCCAACTAGCTGAGCTGCTATTTCTCCAGAAAGACTGCCTTGTAATAATCTAATTTATTGTAAGAGCAGTGAAACACTCTGGCCTCAGAAATGCTGTGATTTGAGTTCACCATTTCCATAAGAAATGCAAAGGGGTGACATGGTTGGGGCTTTTTGGATGAGACTCTGCAAAGGCCATGGGAAGGCAGTCTGCTCTGCCTATACGTAGATCTGGCCTGGCAAAGAAAATAGTCTCCATACTATATATAGCTCTTGGAAAGTAAACAGGATGTTCATTTCAAATAACTGCAAGAACATGGAAACAGACCTATCGTGTGGAAGCTCTTCCTCTATCAACTGGGGAAGAGCTCAACACAGGTGAAAGAAAAAATATTTCCATCATCCTTCTTCTTTTTGATAGCTTTTACTAAAAGTGAGGAATTCTTTCCAAAAACTTGTCTGCCACATACTTCTGTGTGGGTTAGTGGAGGCAACGCTGAGTGAACCCAACTCAGGAGGACAAATGAATGCCTGGGAAAGAGACAGGGGGAAAGTATAAAGCAGATGAGATTGGGAAGAGGTCATTTGCTCTTTTTTGTCACAATGAGGAGTTTTATATAGGGCTTTGCCATTGGTACTTCTACTCAGAAAAGATTCAATACATATTCTTTCTGATAGTGATGAATTACATTGGTCAGAAGAGATCTTTTCTGTATATGGAATATAGAAGGCTTGGGTGGAGTATTTTTGCTGAAGTGACTGGAGTAGTACTAAAAGTGCAAGCTGACAATGTGCCTCCAGAGCTAGTGGTTTGTTGACTGAACGTTCCTCTTCCAGGAAAGCTAATGTGCCAAACAAAGTTCAGACATCCTTCGTGTTTCTGACTGCTGGCTGTGGTTTGCTCATGCACTGAGGGATTCTTCTTATCTGCCCCCTTCCTCAGCATTCACCCCACAGTATGATAAAATGTGAGAGAACCTTGTGTTAGAAAAACATCAAGAAGAGAGATTCATGCTTAAAATACGAATTCTTCTCCTGACTTAGATTTGCCAGCCTTCTAGTCTGAGCCCATAGCTAGAACTGCTGAACACTAGCAGTTCATTTGAAGATGATTCCTTTATATAAACAAATATATGCACAGATGCACACAGGGAGACATCTAGAAACATTTGCAACTCACTATAGTGACAGAGGACATAACTCAAATGATATGAGACGTCTTGAAATTATTTTGCAGAGTAAGGTGCAATAGCTTCAGCTTCATACAATTCCCACATATTCCACATGGCCTCAGTTGTTGTTTAGTAATTCACAACATGAATTAGTTTTAAAAGTTGTCTCCTTTATCAGACTCGGTAACAGAAACAATAACAGCTTCTATCCCCCTCACAAGCAGAACACAACTCTATTCCTGGTAGCACAGCCCTGAGATGTCTCGTTTCCCTCAGGACCATTCTACAGTGATTCATCCTCCATGTTCGGTCCATCCTACCTCCCTTCTCTCCCAGAGTTATTAACCTTTCTGCTCTATTGCAGACACAGAGGAACTTTCCACCCACCTCCACTAAACCTGAAGAAGCCAACAGAGTCTTTGGTTCATGTATTATCAGTACTTAATATACTGATTTGCATAAATACACATTAGTTTTATTTTCTCTTCAGGCAGATTGCACTGCCAATACTTTTTTAATATGTATCATACATGTACTGGCAGTGGTCTTGCTCACCTCTGCTATCCCAAATGCTTCTTGCTTTCCAGGATGGGAAAGGATACAGAGCAGAGCAACTAAGAACGATGTATCTTCGACCCTTTCCCATAAATGAAGGCTGGATTAAAAGGGCAGACACATAATCTGCTGAAATGGAGACAGGAAAAGAAGTGAAGCTTTTGCTCCATCACCCTGTGCTGAGTTCTGTGAGGGAAAAGGTCTCTGTGCCTCCTGGCAGAGCTTTGGGTCTTATGTTTTGACCTACCTTTTATCAGGGTATGCAGATTATTTTTCTTTAGACTTAAACAGTGAGGTAGGGTGAGAAGGGCAAATAGAGAAGAAAAAAAGGAAAGCCAAAAAAAATTAATTTTTTTTTATTCTGCTTTGTCTATGTTGTAGAATTGCCATAGAATTGAGTCTTTTTAGAGGTACGAAGTGTACCTACCTCAGGCACAATTTAATGATTTTCCCTTTTTATTGTATTAGTATATCCACTCACATAGCTTCCACCGAAAAGTAGATCACTTTCAAATACATCACCTGGGATAATACTTTGTTTTCAACTGCACTGATCATGCTTGAGTAGTCTCCATTCCTACTCTTCATGAGTCTGTAGTTATCAAGCGATATTAAAAGGTAAATAGAAAAGGCTTTTACACTTGCTTTATAGTCCTGGTCTCTCAGGTCAGCCAAAACCTCCGTTTTATTTCTCTGCTACTGTTTTTTCTCAACTTGTTTATACAATGTTGGGATTTTTTCTACAATATCCTTGCATGGCAAAGGCTAGTCTTAAAGACTGTTGTTCATCGACCATAGCCTTTCACTAATAAGCATGACCTATTAGAGCTGTAGTGTTTCTCTCTGGTTGGTTGATTGCCTATCTATGAAAGCTTGTAGCCAGGTCCACTCAGCTTGAACAAGGAAGAAGTTGACAGGAGGCCCTTCTGCTGGCTTGCAAGCTGGTTCTGAGCTAGTAATTCTTCCAAAAAAAAAAGAATAGCTTTTATTTTGTCTCATTACTATGGTGGTTCAAGAAGGGAATGAAACCTGAGGGCATCTAGTTGTGCCATGGAAAAAACATCTCTGTGATTAGTGAGGAAGTTGTTATTACTCCCAGTTCAAAGCAATGTTTTCATTACCGTATTTTGCTTCTGCAGCCACAACTAGCTTGAGAAAGATTGAGCTGTTTATGTGCAACTTAAAATGGATGACCAAATCATTGCTTTTTTAAATAATTGTTTTGTATTGCTGACTGATTTTCTGCTAAACAGGCACAGTTACTTAAATGATGCTGTGATATTCATGCTTTATTTTCTGTTCAGTTCCAGAAAAACTGTCTCATGCGGATTAGACATGCTGCCATCTGCAATACAGACATTTCTATCAGTGGATATGACCAGGAAAACCTACTGTTTGTGAGTAATTTCTTCTAAAAATAAGCACTGTCTCTTAAAAGAGAAATTGGAGAGTGATATGCAGCTTTAAAACTATTCTTCCAGGTAATCGCAGAAAATAACCCACATTAGTGACTCTTTTGTATGGCAAATGCCATTGGAATAAAGCAGGCTGCTAATCCCCTCCCAGTCCAAATACAGTTTTGGAACCTGCCTCCCATAGCACTACTGAGACTGTCAGCTGGAGACTGAAGGAAGGATTTGAGGGTCTCCAGCTGGTGGTCCCAAATCCATTCAGCTCTGGGGAGTGTGAACCTCCCTTTAGTTCACATGATGGAGAGGAGCTGCAATAGCAAGAGACGAGGGAATGGCACGGACGCCTAAACTAGGGAGATGTGAAGGGAAAACTAGCATAGGTCACATTAAGGGGATGGATCAAATCTACTTGTTCTGTAGGACCAGCCTGGGCAGGTACTGAAGCCTCCATGCGTCCTCTGAACGGCACAACGGACCGCCTTTTGAAACTACTAACGAAGGGAGTAAATCAGAGCTTATCATCAGTAAAGTAACATGTGATAACTCTTTCTGTCTCTCTGTTAGCACCAGGTCTTTTGTGCCACTGAGAGGCAAGTAAATTGACACCAACTTCTTAATATACTTGCGTTAATGATAGGACTTTTGTCACTCCTATCTGCACTCCTACTTTACCTTCCAACAGGGTTGTTACTTTCATAAACACTGCTCAGGCAGTAATGCGTTAGGCACAAACAGGAACTGCCAGTTATCATCCTTTTACAAACCCAGAAAGCAAGATTTTTTTGTGCCATCTGTTAGAGACTGGCAGTAAAAATATCACTGATTCAATCACTGGCACACCTGAGAGGGCAGAGGCCTGTGGGCAGGAGGCAAGAGATAGAAATGGGACAGGAATCTTGTAGAAAGGCAATTAAAAGGTCAGCTAGTTATAATTTGTGAAAAAGATAACCAGTAAAAGATCCACCATGTAACCTCCTACTCCTTCTTTCATGCTCAGTCATTAAGTCTCAGTGTGACAAATGAATGAAAGCCTTTATTTGCAGAAATGCCTAGTTTCTGGTCTGTCTGCAGGAAACAACTTGAAAGTGTTTTTTAAGGCTTCTGTTTGGTTTTAAGGTATGGCAAACTTTCTCACTAAAAGTTACAGCTTTCTGAGAGGCATCTGAAACATCTGGCAACTTGAACTGCCAGATCAGAGAAATAATCACTACTGGCACTGAAAACAGAGAAAACATCTTCCCATGTCCTATGTGTCCCTGTCCCATTGGCAAGAGCTCAAGGACAGTCCATTATCCATCCTTGGTCAGGAGTCAATGGGGTATTTATTTGTACTTCACAAAGTCCGTGGAAGAAAAATAATCTTGTAGTCTTATCTAATGGGTTGAACACAATGCAAAGCACTCCTGCTTTCTGAGAGTAGGACACTTACAGACTGGATCAATTGCCATCTTCCAAATTGTCATTCTTACCCATATACATCTCCTAGAGCCAATCTGGTACGCAAGAAAAGATTTTTGCGCCAGGAATCTAAGCAAAGCAGAGGAGAGTCTGCTGAGCAGAGGCAACTGCAGAGCCTGCTGAGGGGCACTGTTCTGCTGCATTACCTGTGCTTGGCTCTGAGCACAGCATCCTCCAGGCAATTCCACTGATGAACAGGCTTCAGGGACACTTTTTGTTGGGTATGAGCATGAAATGGCAGAATCTGAGCTACTAAATTAGTCTAATTTCAGATAGTTTTAGTCTGGGTTGCTTCTTGTGACTTGCACAAGCTACAGAAGGTGTGAAACCAACAGGAACTTTGCTGGAGAGTGTAATCTGGAGACCACATGCATGATATATTACAGGAGAGGGTTGGGAGAAATTTATGGAAAATTAACAAAAGAAAATGATGATTGGTTGTCAAAAAGAGGTTTTTTACAAAGTGATGAACTAATTAAAGAAAGAAATTCTGGCCATTTGAACTGTTTAATTACTTTAGGTAGAAGAAAGAAACAGTCTACACTGACCGGACTTGTTCTTATTCTTCCCAAAAGCCAGACCTCTGGGGCATCTCTTTCATAAATATTTTACAGCACAGCTCACTATACAGCCTGCAGAGCTTGAGGCTCTTTGTGTGGCCATTTCTGTCCCTAATGGCCTGATCCACTACAGCCCATATAAATCAGTGAGAAATATTCTCATGGGAAACTGGGGTCTTGAACAAAGGCCTTGAAATATAGCAGATAAATCAGCTGCAGTGTGGCATTGCATAAAGGGCAGGGTGAATAATAGTAGCAACAAAGAACTCCCAGCATCCAGAAAACGTGGAGGTTAGGCCCTGCCAGAAAGACAGTTGTTCAGGAAAGATTTAAATGTTTTGAAGGAAAACTCAGAAGGGCAATCATGCAGGGAGTTACTAAAGGGCTCTGTTTCAGATGCAGCCCCGGGGTGCTAGGCACTGGCTGAGGATACTACTGCAGAGCATGGCCTCTTCAGCACTTCTCCAAGCATGCAAGTCCCACAGCACACTGCCCTGTTTCAGGTGGTTCAGTCCATACTAGTGGGCTGTGAAAACTGAAGCCTGCTTCCCAGCAGCCTGTTAAAAGGTGCCTCCAGCAACACAGGCCAGCTCTTGCTCCCCTCTCCAGCATCCACCTAAGCCATTTCCAGTTCAGGGAGTGGCGCTTTTTCCAATGGAAATTTAAGTCTAAAGCTGGTAGCTCACATCATCCAACCTCACCCCCCATACTCTGGTAACAGCACATTGCCAGAAGTTCCCTTGCAGAGCCCAGCCATGTTACCACTGGCCACTGCATTCCCAGAAAATTCTGCCTGCATGCCTTCAGGGAATCCTTAGGGGAACACGGTACCACAGCTATCTTCACTGTGCACTGGTTCTTTGGAAAGACTGTAAGATTCTCAAATGTGTCTGTTCTTTTTTTAATTTCTTCAGCAATTAGTTCTTGGTCTGTACCCTGGCTCACTGAGTGCTGTACCTCTCAGATGATGCATGCTAATGATCATCTCCTCTGGATTTTTAACTAGTAGTGGTGAAAGATGAAAGACCAATATTGCCTATTGTGGGGCTACAGTCAGATATTTTAAAAACACGAACTTCCAGGATGACTTCTCTTACACCCAAAGTTCATATATTCCTTCATGAAAATTCAACTATTTTAATGAAAAAAAAAAAGACTTTGCAATAGATGGAGGATGATTCATGCTTAAATATACAGCTGAATGCTGCTCTTTTCTCTCTTTTCCTTAGTCCTTGCTGTTTTGTGAGTCCAGCCAGGGAAGAACAATGATCACTGCTAAAAAAATCTCCATTTTCTCACCTTGCCTTCAGCATTTCATCAGAGATAACAGTAAAATCTGATGCTCTTTTGACATCATGTGAATAACATTCCCTGGCTCCCTTCTCCTCTCTTCAGACTGCTTTATCTTTCACTGTTCAGCAAATCTTCACATGAAGTTACTGTTTAGCTACAAAAATGAAATGTATGGAGGATAGGCTTGAGTACAGAAAGTAGCAAGACTGTCACCGAACGGCCCTTTTTGGAGGAATTGGCCCCACTTCCGTGGTTAGTGAGCAGCTGCCTCCTAGCAGTGAGTGCTAAAGAGTAGGCGATAGGAAATCGAGCAAAGCAATAGAGAGCTGTGAAGACTCAGAGGGCTTCTTTCTGCCAGTACTCTGGAAGTGCCTGAGCATGGGCATTTACATTCCATTAAAGGATAGCTGGGTGTGTACGAGCAACAGACCTGCTCCCAGCAGCTCCCACTGGGAAGAAACGGGTGTCTGCAGTGAAGAGATGATGCTGCTGAGTGCCAACAAGTAGAGGAAAGCACAGCTGAAGTCCTGAGACAAGTGCCCAGATTGATACCTGGCAGTCTCCTGTATCACAGAGCTGCAGAAGTAGGTCAAAAATTTCAGAGAGAGACTGGAGCATTTCTGTCCGTGTAGCAAGTGCTTCCTTGGACAATCCTCAATTTACAGCTGCTGAGTGTCTTCTCATTTCGCTTGGTCACTTCAGTCCCTTGGTTGCTTTGGCTAACCTCCAATGCCAACCTGGGTCTCCTTCTCCACCTATGCTATGTCTCAGGCTGATGTGGAAGCTGGAAAGATGTGCTGGATGACAGGAGAGGTGCTACTGCAGCCGTTGTTTTCTTCCTTTTTGAATGCCTGCAGCAGCAAAGTGAGGTGAGAGCATCCTTCCATGGACTCATATCTCCATTATGTGTTTCTGAGTACTACAGTTTGCAGTAATTCAAAACAAAGCTGTTGCAATTTTGTGGGAGAAGATTAGCCTGCTGAGATACTGGCACACCTCGCTGACAAGCAGCCATGACTGGATTGTCAATGAGTTGGTGGCATGTGACACCAGGTTGCAGGAATTAAGTGGGAAATGTGACACCCATGCAGATATCCTACAGAAACCCTGGAAGAGTAAAATCAGAGCTGGGATCCCACGGACAGGAAAACTGACATAGAAAAGCATCCAGACATGGAAACTCCCTGGGGAGTCAGGGCTGAGCTGTGTTTTGTGCAATACAGACTTTTAACATCGTGCTTACATTACCAGTTAAACTAGGAGATTTTGTCTGCCAGAAGCAAAGAGGCACTAACAAACACCTAGTTTTCTCTTATTATTATATCATTCAGCTTTCAGGTACCTATGAGTTTCACAGCAGGGCTGGATCCTTGAGGAGGATGATTGAGCAGGGTCCTGCGAGCTTCCAGCCTGGGAGGAAGGCCATGCCAAACATGCCACACCTAGCAAGAGAAACAGGAACTGTGAAGACTACTTTGAAGCTTTAAGTCCATTTTTTTTTGGTTCTCCTTTTATATCTCAGGATGTTCTCACTTCTGAGGGTTTTATGGTTGCTCTTGTAATTGAATGATTCTTTGTGGGAATAAAAATGTTATTTGCAAAATTTCCTTGAAAAAAAATGTGACAATTAACTGCCAGCAATTTTTGTAATGTGCACTGCAATCACAGCTACCAGAGTGCTGATTAAAACCAAGGGCCACTCCTGCAGATACACAGGAAAAACCACTTATGGTCTCTTGCAAATTGCAATTTCGCATGCTGGCAATGCACCAAGGTGACCTGGGCTTAGGGGCACATGGGAACAGCTTTCTCATGTGTTTCTCCACTAAGGGTTGGTGTTAATGGAACAGGATGTTCCAAAAAGCTTTGAAAAAGCTGGACAAATTCAGTTGTTTGGTTTTGCGAGTGCCAAGCTGCGTTAGACCAGTTGTTAGACAATATGTGAAGGGAGGTGGCATAGAAGGGAGGAGGACAGTGTTTTAAGGTGTTTTGGTGTGGCAGTTGGTTTAAAAAGGCAGATGTGGTTACCAGTGGGGAATTTGGTTTACTGACAAGGGACCAATGGAATAGACAACTGCAGAGTTGTTATCTTCTCCTGGTATTGCCAACCCCTGAGCCAGGCTGCACCTGTACAGCTCCAGTACTGTCATCCTGGGATGACAGGGATACGTGGAGATGAGTAATTCAGCTGCAAATCAATTCTCCAAATGCACAACATTTTTTCTGGTTGCTATTTTTAATTTAGATACTCCCACATGTGTGTTTGGTGGATTAGAGACATATGAGAAATAGAAAGTGCCTGATGCAGGCAGGTTGCAGAGCCTGAGGGTGGCAGAGGTTGAACCAACACTGGCCTAGAACAGGTCTGATACTGCCTTCCTATGGAGGGTGGCACAGGGCTGAGCACCTCTGAGTCTTGTTTACTTTTGTAGAAGCTGAAAGTGCTCAGTGCTGTTTGCTTGAATTTATGCCCGTGTGAGGGCAATCACAAAGAAAAGTGGAGGTGTCTGTATGGTTATAACTGGGGCTGGATATCAGGGGATCTGGGTTCAGTTTTAAGGTCTGCTCCTTATCTTCTCTGCACAAATCTTGTAAGTCCTCTCTCTTGTAGTTCCAGATTTGTTAGTGGGAAAATCATTACCACTGTTTCCCTTGGTCTGCCTCACCTAGTTATAAACTTCAGGAAGAAACCATCACTGCTTGTTTATAGCTATAAGAGATAAATCATGGGGGAGCCCCTTCTGTTGTAAAGTGACATCTTCTTATAGTATTTTTTAATCAAAAACTTCAGAATGAGATAGTCATCAAAATGGTTTAAGAGGAGAAAGGTTTTTTTTAGCTGTGGCAGCTCAATGAGGAGGTAAGGGACTGTAGGAAACAATGGAACAGAAAAACTTCTAATTCAGGTAGCTATCATTATAAACGAAATCTAGTCATGTCTGAAATCTTTTCTTTTTCCCCTTGCTGTGTATACAATGTTTTCCAGTAAATTACTCCAGATGAGACCTAATACTACTTATAATAACTACTTTTACAAAGTCTAGACTGCTTTTGCAAATCCCTGGTTGGTAAAAGCATTCATGTATTCCTGTGGACTCAAGGAAAGCTTTGAAATTTAGGGTAGTTCACTCTCTTCTTTTTAAGTTTTACAAAGTCTCAGCTCTTCAGCTGTAAGTCAGTGGATATGAGGAACCTTTTAAAAATGAGATAAAAGGGAAACAAGTATTTGAAACACCGAAGTGAAATAACTAATGTGAGATTATCCTGAAGACTACTTCCAAGGATGGGGAAAGCATCCGTGTTTCTGAGGCATGAGGTACTGCACTACCCCTTCTCAGCATCTAAATGAAAGGCTTTATGTAAAAAAAGCCCTTTACTACTTTGTCTGTTTTTCTGATCCAGAAAATCCTGGACTATTGCTTAATTGCTCCAGGTCAGGAAAATCTGCTGCTGTTCCCAGTTTGTTTTGGGGAAAAAAGGGAAATAGAAAGGAATCTGTAGTGTTGAAGAAACCAAAATCCTTTGCAACAGGAATTTCATGTCTTATGGTTCACAAAGCTTGGTGGTCAGTTTTAAGTGTGTGATATGCAGGACACTGAAACAAAAAGCACTCTCAGTTACACTCAGCTCAGAAAGTAGGTCATCAGCCAAACAGCTGAATGTCTAATAAGCTCTAATATCATGCACCTTTGGCCTCCTGACTTCTGGGAAAACAACGAAAACAACAAGTGCACACCACATGGTGGCTTCTCACACCAACATTTTACAAAGAGGAGCTACAGTTTTCAAACAAGAAACAACATGCCAGACAAAGGTTTCTCTGTCTTTCCTAAAACGTGAATTTAATCTCCAAGAACTACACTTGTCTGCAGCCCCCAAAGAGCAAGCTACAGCACTGGAACAGTCTGGCTTGAGGTATGAAACCATCTATCTTTTTCCGTGTTAGCAATGTCCCTTCATCTTCAGATTCCATTGCTGACTTCGTATGCTAATATTCTTAATGAAAATACTGCCAGCACTTGTCCTAAAATTGACCTTTGAGGAACTCACAGTAACTTGCTTCTTTCTCTTCCTCTGTCCTTTCCCATCAGTCAATTCTTCCCCACCTTATGTGTCCTCTGTTAACCTCCGTCTTCTTTTGCTTCATTAGTATTTTCCCATTTAGGAGTGTATCAAATGCTTTGCTAAGGTCCAAATGAGATTTACCACATTTTCTATTTTGGAAAATCCATTATCTCATTTAAGGAAAGCTATCAGATTATTCTGGCAGCATATTCCCTTGGAAAACCCTGGCTTCTTTCATCTTGTTTTCTGTTTATCTAGAAGGAATAATTTAATCATTCTTTTTCCTTTGGTAATTACACTGTATGCAGAAATACAGAAAAAAAACTGAGGTAGATCACTTTTGCTTCCATCGGGGGCATATTTGTATATGTATAGATAGAAAACATGCGTTTACATATGTGTATGTAAAAATCTTTGCTATGTGTTCAAATATATACACAGACAACATATACTCATACATGTAGATATGTGCATGCAACAACTTCCAAGCTGCACTGCACTTTTTAGTAAAGAGTAGCATTTTAACTTTTCCATAGAATAACTTTTTTCATAGAATTGATTTAATTAATTGTTAAAAATCAATTAATCAACACTCATTAATTTTAAGACTTGCAGATATTTCCCTCCTATTCTTCCAGTTTTTCTTCTGGAGCCAGCTGACAGGCAATGAGACAAGTCCAGTGTGCAGATGATTGTACCCAGAACTCCTAACTATTTCCTGCTGTCAGATGCCATTACAAAGTTTAAGTGCAATCTAATTGTTGGTCAATTGCAATGATGAAGTTTGGCCATCAATGTAAAAAGCTGGTTTAGTAAGTGAACAGAAAATATCCATCCACCATCTATTTTAAATATGAGGGGCAGGTGCTTAATGAAAGAAACATCATTGCCTGATCAAGGGTTTAATTAATGGATGTCTGTCTTGTTATTCTTTCTTGTCTGACATGGTAGCACACACCTTTGTAATAAAAAAATTTACTGTGAAAGAAGGTGGGCGAAGAGGGGCACAGCATCTCTATCTGAGTTAAGCATTGTTGCCCGTGGTCATTTTCTCTGACTATTTTTCTATCTGTCATACACAGAATTACCTCCCTTTCATAACCTGGCTAACAGGAAAATCTGAACTCCTGTTTCTGGATGAGGAAGGTATCTCAGAGAGGTTAGCAGACTTGGATGAGACCACAGAAAAATGTCAGTATCAGATTTTGGAGGAAAGCTTCAGTGTGCTTTGGGCTGTCCTCTTCACACCATGGAACAGCCATTCATTGCCACTTCTCAGTCTTTCTGCTGATGTGGGATCTCACTGTTCTTAAGATGGTGATGCCAAAACAGTGCTTAATAAACCTGCAACCTACTACTAGTCTTACTATGAATAAGCTAATAAACAAGTCCAAATGTCAAATAACATTGGTTTAGTTCTTCATGGATTATCATACTAACCAAAATAACTTTGCTCTTTCCTTCTGAGTATGCTTCTGGTTAGTCTCAGTTTTTCTCACCTAGTTTTAGTTTCTATTTACAGATAATCTTGCACATTGTTTAGCTTTGTCTGATACCAGCTACCTTCCTCTTCAGGAAAACCAATGGGAAAGTGACACAAACTAAGACTTCAATATATTCTAAGAATAAGTTCCCAGCAGTATCTCGACAGAAGTTGTCTTCTACCTGTCCTGAAGTAACTTACAATTCAAATCCGTATCAAATGTACTTGGCTTTTTCTTGTTAGCAGCTAATGAAACTCATGCTAGCAAGTCCTCTCAGAAGAAATTAAGGTATAAAAGAAAACAATATTATTTGGGGTTTAATTTTTATCCAGTTCATTTTTTTGAAACGGGGTGGAATTTGGCACCAATGGCCAGGGTGTGCCTCCACCCATTTATAAAACCCTCCAGCATTTCAGCAGTATCACAAGTTATGTCTGATTTTAACCAAGCCCATTCTGGGTTATTGCTTAATAGGGTGAACAGAGAAGTGCTGGAGCCTTCACATGGGCCCAAAGCCAAGTGCTCCAGAGGTATGGCAGGTCTGCATTGGTGTATAGCTTCTATCTAACTTCACTGAAAGCATTTAAGGTTGTGATTAATTTAGTATTAATCTAAACAGATTGTCCTCAGCTTCAAGCAAATGAAATATGTAAGTAGATTGTCAGGATGAGAAAGCAATATTTTAGAGAAATGACAGATTAAAAAGATAAGATAAAGGTCTGACTACTCAATCAGCTATAATCTTGATGACAGGCCTTGAGAAATATAGGTCAATGTGTTCAATGTTAGATACCTCAACAGTCCAGAGATTGAAATGTATTTTTAAAAACTGTAATTCTAAATATGAGGCAGTGATTGGACTTCAAAATGTTTTCAAGATAAAATAATTTGTTATTTTGCTACCTCTGCTCACTCTGTGCTCTACCATGTTGTCCCAAGCTGAGGTGAAGGGCCCTCCATACACAAAAAGGTTTTCATTTGCATGCAGGGATGGTCAATTCACTGGAAGTGGGAACTTCTCGGGTTCCTGAGCTGAATCCAACAGCGATCACAAATCAGAGTTGTGAGCTACACAGCCCACTGCAGGAATGAATATTAAATTCAACAAGGGCTCACCTTTGTTGGATACATCGTGGTTGGCTCATCTGTCTCTCCTGAGCTTGCAGTAACCCCTGCAAAGCACAGAGAGCAAGCAGGGGGACAAGCCCTCAAATGGCTCCACAGGAATCAGGAGAGTGAGGGGGTCAGGATCCATGTGAGGGAAATCATCCTTGGAGGTGAAAACACTACTCAGCTTGTCATGAGCTCTTCTTTACCCTGAGGAAGGGTCTCAGCCAAAGACTGCACTGCCTGTCCCTCTGCACCACCAAATGCCCCATTCTCCCCCAGCCCAGGAACTTTCAGCAGCTCAGAGAGACATTTGCAATGGGCAGGTCTGTTAGACCAAATTCACCAGCACTTGCTGAAAGGGACATCAAGAGGAAAACAAACTAAAATTATGTACACAGTCCTGGTGAAACTGTACTGGTTTATAAGCAGGGTAAGCATCAGAACTGCTCTCAGTTTATTTTTGTAGTGAAAAGGTCATAATTTAAGCATATTTGACATGTACACACAAGCAAGCAGAAAGCATATTCTCAGTAAATATATCTTTTTAGTCCTATAAGAAGCCTCTATCTCTGGAGTATAAAAAGGTTCTCTTTACTGTAGGTATTGTATTGTATAAACAGAATGTATTGGTTTAAACTCTGCTGGAAACACAATGGTGAAGAAAAAGGTTTAAAAATTAAAAGAATCAACAGTTGCCAGCAGCAAAAGGGCCCAATCCACAGGAAAAAGGATAAAAATTCTTGTTCTGTGAAGGCTACTACAAGCTACTTGCAGTAATTAAAAACAGTTCTGAACTGTACAGTGTTGGCAACATAAGATGTTTTCCAGCCAGAGGTAGAATTAGTTACGCTGCTATAGATTGTCTTTATTGACTTCTGCTTTTTTTTTTCTCATTAGTCAAAAAGATATCACAAACCAACTATTGGCTTTATTTCAGAATCTGCATCTTAAAAAAAAAATTAAAGAAGGAAAATAAAATTATTGAAGACGAAATGCTACTGAAATCTAGCTCTAAACTATATAGTATACAATTTATGTTATAAAGGATAGCTATACTTTACTGAGTATCTGTATACATTGTGGAAGCAAGCAAAATTAATCGAACCCTATACCACCTGCCCAGAGATTCAATCCCAGTTAATTTAATCATTTTACTTACTGTTGATCTCCTAGGTTTGCATGTTAAATGCCTGTAATACAAAGATATAGTGACAAATTCAGCCTCATGTTGCCTAGCACAAGATCCTTCTGACCTTAGGTGTTCCTGAGGTGACTACTTCACTTTTATCTTTGGTTCTTCTCTTCAAACATCTACTGAAACATTTACAGGACTGAGAGGCTGAGGACTTTGGAGATACTGGGCCAACGTTCCTGAGGCAAAGACTGATAATTTGGTAAGCCCTTGTAACATATAAATGCAGTGCATGTACTCTGTCTGAGGTGGAGTGCTGTTTGGTCTTCTAAAATGAGTAGTTGTCCCTAAAGCCATAATGGATGCCAGAATCTAAAGAGTGGTGATGAATAGAGTTAAACATCTTTATTGATGACTTGGATGAAGGGATAGAGTGCACCCTTAGTAAGTTTGCAGATGACACTAAGCTGGGTGGGAGTGTCGATCTGCTTGAGGGTAGGCAGGCTCTGCAGAGGGACCTAGATAGGCTGCATCGATGGGCAGAGGCCAATGGGATGAGTTTTAATAAGGGTAAATGTAGAGTCCTGCATTTTGGGTGTAACAACCCCCAGCATCGCTACAGACTTGGGAAGGTGTGGCTGGAGAGCTCCCCAGCAGAGAAGGACCTGGGGGTGCTGATTGAC